>JAOTAY010000189.1:28808424-28821778 GCA_025629805.1 Erythroxylum baracoense
TGTCAAATATAGCAACTGGAGTAAATACTTCAAAATAATCAATCCCGGGTTTTTGTTTGTACCCGTTTGCCACTAATCGTGCTTTGAAAGAATCTATCTCTCCATTTAGATTGTACTTTGTTTTGTACACACAATTTAGACCGATTGGCTTCTTTCCCTCTGAAAGTGTTGTTAACTCCCATGTATCATTCTTCTCAATTGCATGAATTTCTTCGTTCATTGTTTTAATCTAGCAGTCATCATCGGTTGCTTCCTCATATATCACCGGATCACATTTTGTAAATAAGGCATAGTAGGTAACTTCTTCCTCCCTATCCTCCAGATCATCATCTCTGCCAACTTCATAATCTTGCAAGTGAGGAGGTGGATGTCGCTCCCTTTGTGGATATCTGTAATGTCGTAACTCTGATGTTGATTTATCCGATGGTTTATTAGTTTTATCATTAAGTTCTTCATTTATAGTTATCGGTATAGGCAACAACTCCTTTTCTTTTTCTGACTGGTCCCACGCTCCATCTTCATCAACAATATCATCTCGACTAATGATTACCTTTTGGGTTTCTGGATTATACAACTTGTAGGCTTTTGTTTCTTCACTGTAACCTACAAAGATGCATTTTTCTGCCTTGTCATCGACCTTCTTCCTCAATTGATCAGGAACATGTGCATAAGCAATACAGCCAAAGACATTCAATTGACTGAGATTTGGTTTTTGCCCACTCCAAGCTTCTTGTGGAGTTTTATCACGAATACTTTTGATAGGAAATCTATTCAAGATGTAAACAACATAGGCAATTGCTTCTACCCCAAAAATCTTGGGTAATTTCTTGCAATATAGCATGCTTCTCACCATATCCATGATTGTTCTGTTCTTTCTTTTTGCCACTCCGTTTTGTTGAGGAGTGTATCTGACAGTCATCTGATGCTTAACACCATGTTTCCTCAAGAAATCATCACAATCAATATACTCTGTTCCCTTATCAGTTCTCAACGTTTTCAGAGTATAACCACTCTGCCTTTCAACATACGCATAAAACTTTTGAGCGTATTACAAGCATCAGATTTATTTTTTAGAAAAATACACCCACGTCTTCTTACTAAAGTCATCAATGAAAGTAATAAAAAATTTATTACCTCCATTAAATGGAACTTCCACATAGCATAAATCAGAGTGCACTAGCTCAAGTGTTTTGATAGCTCTCTAGGCATGTCCTTTAGGAAAAGGATCTTGATGCTTTTTCCCTACTACACAAGCTTCACATAGTTCATCAGGTGTTTGGATAGCAGGCAAGCCAGTAACCCATTTTTTACTTACAAGAAATTTGATGCTTTCAAAGTTGAAATGTCCAAACCGCATGTGCCAAAGCCAATTATCATCAACAGCTGCAGCTTTGCAAGATAAATCAGCATCATACTTGATGTTCATTGGAAATAGACAATTCCTTGACATATTTGTCTTTGCTATTAGGCCCATCTCTGAATCATTTATGGTGTAACTTTTCTTGTTGAATTTTAGATCATAGCCTTTGTCTACAAACTGTCCCACACTTAAGAGATTCTGACATATACCAGGTGCGTAGAATACGTAAGAAATATAATTCAAAGATCCACCCTTTAATTTGATGGCAATCTTTCCTTTCTCCAAGACTTTAAGTTTTGAATTGTCACCAAGCTTGACTGAAGTGTGGTAACTTTCTTCTAAGTCAGAAAATAATTCTTTTTTCCCGCTTAGATGATTACTGCACCCTGTATCTAACAACCATTGGTTGCCATTTTTGTCAGCTACTGCATTACTTGTGTAACCACCATCTTTGTACCTTTTTCATTTTCTGCAACTCGAGCATGGCTTTCTCTAATATTCAATACTTTAGCACGACATTCTCGACTATAGTGACCATACTTATTACAGTTATGGCACTGAATATGAGATTTGCATTCAGATTGAAAATATCCGTACTTTTGACATTTGTGACATTACATATTAGATTTATTTTGAAATGAGCCACTATGTATGATCCTCTACCTGTATCCTAGTTCGCCAAAGTTTTCTATTGAAGGTCAAGTCCTCGATAAGCTTTAGTAGGGCCATATCATACTTGATTACCTCCCCTCAATATTTTCTAGGTCTTCCTCTTCTTTTTTTTTATAGTCCCTAAATACAATCTTCTTATATTTTCTCACTGAAGCGTTATGATATCTCCTCTCAATATATCCCTCCATTTAAGTCACCCTAGGTTGATAATATGAACTATGCATTTCTCTATCTCGTCATTGCTTTGGATAATTGATCCAATGTAATTAAAAACAATCTTTTTGTGGTATAACTTTAGAATCAATCTTTGTCTCCACATTAGGTTCAACCTTGTAATTCGAAAAGTTATGTTTTAAGTACTCAGTCTTAGTTTTGCTCATGAATTTAAAGTCTTTTAATTCTAATATATTCTTTCAAAATTCTAGTTTGATATTAACATCTTCTTTTGTCTCCTCTATTAAATAATATCATCAACGAACAACATATAACCAGAAATATTCCCTTAAATATTCTTAGTAAGTTTATCCATAACCATTTTTACCATTCAACAAACAACCTATAACAAGAAAAATCCCCTTAAATATTCTTGGTAAGTTTATCCATAACCACTTTTACTATTCATACGAGGACTTATTCTGATATTAATATGACTTGTTCATGGCAAAAGAACAAGTTGGTTCCTGCAAACGTGCTAAAAGTTTATGAAGACTTTTATCGATTACTTTCTTCATTCGCAAGTTGAATAGATTAAACGAATATTTATAAAACCGAAAAATTGAATCTAGTATAGAGAAAAAGACAACTAATTGAAGTCGTGGTCATGTCACAGGTTCTTCTCTGTTTTCTTTTTACATAATAATGTGATGAATAATTACCTAGACCCATAATTCATGTATATATGTACGTGATTATTGATCATCAATTTTTGGTTTGATCTAGTAGCAAAGTAGAAGAGACCTATCTTATACTGAAGTTCAAGTTCTACTCAGTACAAATGTGTCATTTGGTTTGATCTTTTTGTTAGAACCATTAATAAATTCGTGTGAAAAGAATGTATTTCTACTAATTTTATTAGCAATTATGGTTCTATTTTAATTTATTATACTAAAGAAAAAAGTTGTGAGACTCAAAGAAAAATACTAAAGATATATTACTCTACTAATTATGGAAGTAGATGGATCCTTTAAAATACAGTCTCATAGTTTTTGAAGAAACAGCAACACTATAAGAACTCATATAAAAGGAACTCCACAAAATATTAAACAGACACAAGCAAATAAAAATAAAGAGCTACTAGTCCTATGAAACTTTAAGACAAAATCTTGTTTATAATTGGGCGTGATTTGCACAGGGCCTCCAGTGGCTTGATCTTATGCATCGTAATTCCTTTACCTTCAGTCAAGTCAATTTCGGTGTCATCGACCCTCCTCCAATCAAAGCATTGAACCAATGTGGCCAACGTCAAACCAACCACTCTCTGCGCTAAACCTGACCCAGGACAGGATCTTCTACCCAACCCAAATGGCATTAGCTTATGACTCTCTCCATCCCCACCGTCAAATCTCTCAGGAACAAAATCCATTGGCTTATCCCAAAGTGTGGGATCTCTATGTATGGTCCATGCATTCACCAATAAAATGCTTCCTTGCGGAACGTCATAATTTCCCACTGTGCAATCATCAGAAGCCATGTGCGGAACTAACAGAGGAGCTGCTGGGAACAATCGAAGAGTCTCAAAAATGATATTCTTGAGATAGGGTAACTTGAGGGTAGTTGGTTCATCTACTAAACATTCATCCCCAACTTCAGTGTCTAGCTCCTCTCTAGCTTTCCTAAGTGTGGTGGGATTGTTGAGTAGATTAGTCATTGCCCACTCCATTGTGATAGATGATGTATCAGTTCCGGCCAATAGAAGAACCTGTGGGTCAGGAATCCGATAACAAGGGTCATGTTATTGTTAGTTAACGATCAGAATGGCACACCAGATCATCGTGAGCAAAGCGACAAATACACTATGAAACATATCGTTCTAACATGTGGCACATGATATGTGCCACATGGTTTGGTGGTGGAGAAAGTTCATCATCTTCCATCTCTAGTAATCTGTACGTAACATGTATAAACTCATGGAACATAAGATACAAAAGTACATTCTCTAATGGCAGAAATGTTCTAATCCACCTCAGATAGCGGTCGGCTAGGCAGTGATTCTTGTAAATTGCCAATTTATTAAAAACAAGACTCAAATGCACATAAAGTTGGTAATGAACTAATGCTCACTTTCTTTCTTCCCGACGATCCATCTCTAAAAGGCAAAAGCATCGAATCCCAGAATATAAAAGACAAATTAAGAACATGTAAAGAGTATAGTTCACTAACCAGTATGAAACCTTTGATGATCTCATCAGTGTAATACTCAGGATGTGACTCTTGCAGAGAAAGGAGATGTCCAATTATGGTATTCTTGTTCTTCAAGTCCTCCTTTGTCGTCCTATGTTCATCAATCAACCCTTGTAAGAACTTATCAGTCTCGTTGGCGAGTCTAGTGACACTCTTCTTAAACTTACCACCATCGATCCAGTTAAATATGGGCAAGAAATCTCCTGGATTCGACGTCCCACCAAAGTTCACAAGCTCTCTCGTTATCTTCCTGAATCGCTTTGCCTCATTCTCATCACTTACGTTGTCGCCATAATACCTCTTCCCCGCAACCATTCTCATCATGATATTGAACGTCAGCTCTTGAAACATTGACTTCAGCTCCACCAAGGCAAAATCTTGACGTGAGTCACGGGATAGTCTAGCGACGAGCCGCTTGACTTCGTCTTGTCGAATGTTTGAAAGCACGTTGAGACGATGAGCGGAGAAGATTTCAATAGCTCCGACGCGGCGAAGGTTGCGCCAGTGGTCGCCGTACGGAGCTTGCGTCAACGTGGTGTAGTTGTAGCCTAAGAGCTTGCCCAGAAGCAACTTTGGGCGGTTGGCGAGGACTATATCGTTCTTTGTGAAGCATTCTTCGGCGGCCGTCGACGAGGAGACCACGACGACAAGTTGGGACCCGAATCGGAGGGAGTAGATGGGGCCATATTTTTTGGCCAGTTTGTGAAGAGTACGATGCATGGGTGGTTTCAGGAGGTGAAGGTGGCCGATGATAGGTAGGGTTCTTGGGCTTGGAGGAAGATTTGTCCGCCGAATTTTCGACTGATAAAACTTTAAAGCGACGAAAAAGAAAATGAGAGAGAGAAAAAGGTACATGAACAGGACTGATGCCTCCATTGTTGCTTCTTGATTTCTTGTTGATTGTTCTGAGTAGTGCAAGCTTATTCTATATATATATATATATATATATGAAATTGATCATCTAAACTTGTACATTTGTTTATAAAAAGTAAAATGCATGTTTAACGTCAACTTAAAGTAATTGATTATATTTACCAGAGGAGAAAACAATTGACTAATGAAAAGATAATTTTCTTATATTGTTGATAGGGCTCCTAGTTCTTTTCTCTTCGTCGGATTGAATAATTCAAAACGACGATGAAAACATCAAAGTTCAACAAAAATTATACTAAATTAGGAGATTTTATTTCGAGTTTGTCCATGTCAATTAAACGTTTGATTTTAAGATGCAAGTACTTTTCAAAAACAACTTTATATATGAAATTATGGCCTGGAATGGAATGGTTATTAAGAAATAATAGATCAATTCATTTTCTTAGCACCGATGATATCGACACATAACTTATTTTTCCTATCAATGAGTGCCTCAAAAGTCATTGTCGAAAAAGACTAATAATGTATTAATGGAAATGATTGAAACAAATTAAAAATTGTTAAGAACTATACACGAGTTTGTATTTTATGGAAAAGAAACAACAATTTCTGAGAATTATAAGATGCTCCTTTTCAGTTCATAGTCTGATATTATATTTGTGATGGAGGTGACATATACGAATGATCGGCCTTGTCCTTGCGAAAATGAGGTGTGGTGTGAATTACATACTACGAACTGCTGCATGACTTTTGCTATCAAATTACGTCAGTGAGGACGCAAGGTGTTTGTGTGTTTCTGTTCTAGATAAGAATAGGAGGGCCTTAGGGAAGTACAATCCAAGTCCATCTTGAACTTGCCTTGTGCTTTTGCTGACATCTTGTCATACGTAAGATGAACACATGTGCTGTTTCTTAATAACAAGTGTACTAAGAAAATGTGCGTGTAGATCTCGAAGAAAGATGAGACTTTTCAAATCTCCGTGTCTTTCGGCCATTTTTTTATTTGTTAGGTGAAGATCCCAATTCTTATCTTTATGCAATAACTTTATTAATAATAAGAAAAGTCCGCACACATTCAAATGATGCGCTAATTCCGATAAGCGCCTATGGATATTCCATCGAAATTAATAGTTGTTCGAAATTAGTACTTGGCCCCAGATTTGTTTTTTCATAGTATCGATACCAATTAATATTAAGTATTGTTTTGAATAATTTTTAAAAAATTATAAAATAGTCTCAAAATTTTAAAATTATAAAAAATTATTCAATATATTATATTATTATTATACATAATTTCTTATTTTATTTCAATTCTATCTAAAAATCATAATAATATAGATATGATACAACAAATATTTCTTTATTTTTATTAATATTATTTTCACATATTTCTCATAAATTAAGATTAAAAAAGATTTTTTTAACTCTTATACAAATATAAAACTAAGAATGATACAAAGTAAAAATATGCATTTATAATAAATAAATTTAATTTTCAAACGCTATCTTTACATATTTCAAATGTTATAATAATTTTTCACAAGCTATATACTAAAAAGTATATAGATTGTAATATGAAATATATAAATTTTAAAAATATTTGTTAAAAATATTTAAATTATGTTAAATTAATGTATTTAGTTTTATAGTTTATGATCACTTTGATAAGTCTAATTGCATAACAATTATTTAATACATTCTTATTTGTATCTTTACTATTTATTAACTAAATTATAGACAAATTTTATCATATTTCTTTTTATGTATATGTAATTATTATTTTATATAGGAGAAATTTAAAATTTTTTCAATATAGTCCCTAGAAGTTTTTTAAAATTAAAATTCTAATTAGTATTTGACCAGCCTGTACCAACTAGTATCAACTCAAAGAGTCGATACTATATAGTACTCTTTTGTTGGTATCGATTTATGATCAGTACCAGCCAGTACGATGCGATATTCAAACCTGTAGACAAGAGCTTATAATAAATTGTATAGTAAAAAAATGAATATTTTCTATAATTTCAGAAAAATTTTAAAAATAATCTCATAATTTTAAAACTTTTCTTGTAATTTTTAATTTTTTGAAAAAACTCTTTAACACAGGTTCAGTTAAAAATAATAGTAAAATAGACAACATAAATATCACATGTGAATCAATCAAATATTCCTTTTATAACGATTCAATCTAGTTCTTAAATTATTAATTTAATTCAAGTTTAATTAATTTGAGTCAGGTTTAAGAATTGAGTTAACTTATCATGCCACTAATCTTTGATTAGTTTATATATGACATTCATATTGTATATTTTATTATTATTATTATTATTATTATTATTATTATTATTATTATTATTATTTTAAATTATAGATTAAAATGAGTTTCCTAGAAAATTAAAAATTAAAAAATTTTCTTAAATTATAGCGAGATCTGTATCTTTTACTCTCTTTTTATTTGATATGAACAGTTAAATAATTTTGTTACTTATTTAATAAGTAATTTATTCTTCATATATAATTTATAAATTATTTCTTAATTAATTTTTTACTTATTTATTGAGTAATTTATTCTTCATATATAATTTATAAATTATTTCCTTGATAATTTACATAATAAAGTAGGTCAATTAAATAAGAATAATTACTTATAGATAAATAATGACTGAATACAAATTAATTATAATTGATTTTAAAGACTTTTTTTAAAGAAACTCTTATTTGTAAAATTTAAGCTTTATTAAGTTCGAGCGTCCCACCCTTTCTTAATAATCTTTATTTTTTTCATATACGAATAAATTTGGTTTTCTTTATTTTATATCCTGTAAATTTCTTGAATTGTACGTTAGGTTTTCTTAGTAGGATTTTTGGGAAAGTGTTGCTGATCTATCTTCAAATGAATTTGGTGTTCCATCTTTTACGAGGTTTTAGGTAAATAAAGTTTTTCTGATATGTTTTATAATTTTTCTCCCATTTTTCAAAGTTTTTATTGTTATTCTTAGATGTATTCCTCTCTGGATTTAGATCAACTTATGGTATTTAATCATTCATTATTGGAACGAATACGTTTTCTTCCACAATTCATTTCATAGTCATCAGAAAACCTATTTTACAATGTGAACTTTGTTTGTCAGAAACCTTGGAATGGAACCTCGCGATTTTCCATGGCATTAAATTTCGGGATTGATCTGCTCCGAACTAAAGTTAACGAGTTTAGATTAATTTGACAAAGTTTTGGATCGAGTTCAGAATCTTTTTTAATTTAAAATCTATTTTTTAAAAATTTAAAAATTAAATTAAAATAAATAATTTTTTAACTTGGCTTAAACTCGATAATGTTGAAAATCAATTGTGATTGAATCACCGGCACAATAGAAAAATAAACTCTTACAATTTTTAGTTGAATTTCGATAATTGAATAACTTAAATAATTAAACTTGAATAATAAAATATAAAATCATACCTAATTCAAATTTTCTGTTGAAATCTTTTTGAAATTTTTTCAATGTGTCAATCACGATTTATTTATGTGTTTAGCCTTCAATAATATCCACATAGCGGTTTCTCAATTTTTTAGAAGAATGAGCATGAGTGCTAGCTCCTTATGCTTAGTTCTAGTTACAGAAAAAAGTATTGGGTTTTTAATTTCTATTAAAATTAAATAAATCAATTATAATTAAAGTCTAACCTAATTATAATTAATTTAATTTTAATAAAAAATAAATATCTCATATTTGATCCATAAAATTTCTCAAATTTTATAATTAAATCTAACTTAATTGAAAATCATTTTTCTCCTTTAAACTGCCCTTTATGTGTGACTCATTAAGTTCCTAATATATTGACAATGATTATAAAATATAATTTTAATTTATAATTAGAATCAAATAAATTAAAACTCATTTTAATTTATTTTTAATTTTTCAATTAAACAATTTATAATCATAGATCAAGATTGACGTCTAACAACATATTATTAACCACCTAAATATCAAGATTGTCAAAATGGTTTGACTTAACATGTCCATGCATGGTTATGATGTATAATTTAATCATTTCATCATCTAATGTTCCAATTAGACAGAGTATGGATCTAGTATTTACTCTTTTGTATCCAATCATATCCATTATTGCTAATTAGTAATTAATTTATAATTGATATTTGAAAATACCTTTTCAAATGTCAATTTAACCTAGCTAGAAATTTAAATCACTACTAATGAAGAACAATAGACATTCTCTTTAATTACTTTAGAGCGATGAATGTTTTATTAACTAACTTAACTATCTTCATATGATTCATATTGCATCCAAGTACTACTGACTAAATTATCCTAAGATAGCTCATAAGTAGCATCAAAACAAAGTAGTTCTCACATGAGATACCTTGTCTCAAGTCCACAAACATATAAGTAATATTCCATTTGGAATCCTCATAGTAGGGTCAATTCAATGAACTTATTCTCTAATAAGCATCCACATATTAGTTTAAGTATCTCTATACTTTAATTTATGAGATCAATTACTTTCTTTAAGAGAAAGAAACATAACATGTGTTAGTTTTACCATTTCATAAATATCCCCGTCTTGGTGAAACCAAAACTAGGAACATTTACAAATATTACGTAAATGCAAATTGAATCTTATAATTATGATATCACAATAATTTTAATTACACAGTAATTATTCCAGAGATTTTAACTTTAATATTAAAAAGTCAAATTTAAGTAACTAATATATACAAAATAAAGAATGCCTTTATTAACTAAATAATAATGCCATACATAAAATTGCAACCAACTGATTGCCTACAAGGGCATAAACTAACAATCTCATACTTGCACTAAAAAGCCAATCACTTATGTATCTAATATCATATCCATCCATATGTCAATTATGTCTCTTCTGAGACAATGACATAGTAAAAGGATCTGCAAGATTCTCTTCAATAGGAGCTCTCTCCAATGCTATGCCTTTCTACTCTACTATCTCCCTAATTAAATGAAACTTTCTAAGCACATGCTTAGACTGTTGTTGAGACCTTGATTGTTTTTCCTGGGCAATGGCATCGTTGTTGTCATAGTACAATAATATAGGGTCAACAATGCTAGGAGTCACTCTAAGTTCAGTGATGAATTTTTTTTATCCAAACTGCTTCCTTTGTTACCTCTAACATTAAAATGTCCTCTGCCTCAGTCTTTGAATCTGGAATGGTTAGTTATTTGGAGCTCTTCTAACTTACCACACCACTATTGACAGTGAAGATGTACCCTGATTGTGATCTATTATCATCTAGATCTAACTGAAAACTAGCATCGAAATACCCTTAAACTCTAGTTCAACTCCTCCATAGACTAAGAAAACATCTTTAGTTCTTTTTAAGTACTTTAAGATGTTTTTCGCAATAGTTTAGTGAAAATTATTTGGATTTGCTGAAAACCTATTCGTTATGCTCAAACCATAAGAGACATTTGGTCTAATACATAACATTGCATGCATGATTGATCTAAATGTCAAAGTATAGGGAAGACAATCCATTTTATCTCTCTTCTTGTGTCATAGGACAAATACTTTGCAAGAGAGAAATCCCATGCAACATAGGTAAGAATCCCCTCTTGAAATTCCCCATGTTAAACTCCTTTAACATTTTGTTTATGTACGTAGATTGGGAAAACCCAAGAAACCTTTTTTATCTTTCTTTATAGATCTTTATTACTAGAATATAGGTTACTTCTCCCACTATATCCTTCATAGAGAAATTCTTGGACAACCAAATCTTTACAGACTAAATCATTGGTATGTTGTTTCCAATTAGCAACATGTCATCCACATATAGCATTAGGAAAATGATTGCACTCTCACCAACCTTCTTATTGACACATGGTTCATCTACATTTTTTATAAAATCAAAATCTTTGATTATCTCATCCAAATTGATATTCCAACTCTGTGATACTTGCTCAAGTCTTACTTAAGTCCATAAATAGACTTTTGCAACTTGCATACTTGATTAGAAAATCTCTTAGATTTAATGCAACATCCCGTTACCCATGTTAAGACTAGAACAGTAACTTATGAGAAATTTCGGAGAAAATTAAGAAAATGCACATCATGCATAAATTAATTGTGACATACACATTTTTCTTGCATATTCATATGACTGTACATGCATTCATTGATATTTCCGGGTATAATTGAGTTAGTAAATGTGTTTTGGCAATTGTGGGATTATTTAGGGTATTTTGAAATTTTTGGTCAATATTTTTGAAAAAAAAAATTGATTTATGGACCATTTATATAGTGACACGTGGGAATAATATATATGAGACATTTAGCTAGTTGTACTGTGACAAATGGGTTGCGTCTGTTGTGATAAGTGGATGTTGGGTTGAGTGACACGTAAATATCATGCAAAAACCCAAGAAGTTGGTTCTGAGAATTGAATTATTGTATCTTTTAATCACCGAAAACATTTTTTGCTTCGCGTTTTTGTCCCTCGTTGGTTGTCTTTGTAGCTGAAACAAGTAAGTAAGTTGATGATATTTTTATGGTGTAAAAATATACATGCATGCATGGGTTTAAGATTTGAGGTTGCGGTATTGAATAATTTAGCTGATGGGTTTGAGAATTAGGAATTGTTTTCAATTGATTTGAATGGATTATGGACTAAGAAATACGTGTTTATGTTAAGGCTTAGAAGATTACATAAATGGTGATTCACTGTTCATGCATGGAAAATTTATGAAGTGTTAACAGAGGTGAGTTAAATGAGTTTGGATTTAAGGGAAAATTTTAAATGATGCAGTGTTAAAGGCAAGTGTATTTAAATGCAAAGTTTATGTTGAAATGAGATTTTTACTGTAAATGGGTAAGTCAGAAAAAAATGAGCGAGTGCTGGAATTAATGTTTAACTAAATATGCTTTATTTTTGGTATTAGTATGAAATCGTATATTTTGATCTGTTATGGATGTTTTTGAACTATTATAGGAATTAATCAAGTGAAATGTGTTAAAGAACGTAAAGAGTTGTGTATTTGATGATAGTATAAGAATTGAAAAAAAAAGTTGTGTATCTGATGATAGTATGATAGTTGGAAAATTACAGTAGTGTGAGAAAGTGAAAATGAGGGTTCGAATTTGTGATGTTTGAAGTTTAGGATTGTTTCTGAATTGTTTGGATGTTTCAGTGAGTATAGACAAGCATAATAAATGATTTAGAAGTGATTAAGTTGAGAAAGGAATAAGAAGAAAAAAAACTGGGTTTGGTGAAGAAGATGAAGATTTGCGTGCTAGAGAGAAAAAAAGGTGGTAGATGCATGTATGGGTTATGAACTAGAGTATCTCATTGAACAGCCCTAATTCTTTTGGCTATAACTTTTTCATCCGAACTCCAAATGACTTGAAACTTAGATCAATGGATTCCCAAGACATTTTTCTTTCTCTCCATAAAAATTTAGAGCTATCTGAATTAAATTGGAAGTGATTGATAGGATGAACGTGTGGAAGTCTGCTGGAATGTTATGAACTGGAAAAGTTTCATGAACATGCTTCAGTATTCTGATTATAACTTGACTTGTAGATTTCCAAATAAGTTGATTCTTAGTTCATATTAGAATAGAGACATAAGTATACAACGTTCTTGAATAAGTCTAGTTTTGATTCTGTCTCTAAGACTTTAAAATTTGGCATGAAATTGCATCTTCGCTTAGGCTGTATCATTACCAAGGACAGAAATCATATCCTTTGGTTATTGAATAAAATGTATTGATATAGGCCGATTTAGATTGAGGTGTCTCCACCAAAGTTGTTGCTTATTCTCTTATCTTTAAATTGGTATAAAGTTTGTAGTTTTTGGATATCGGAGCTGAAATATATTAGTTGTACAATTGAAAGGTATGATTATGTACTAGCCAAATGTTCAAATATACACAGTCTGTGGTTTTGTGAACATAACTCATAGTATACTGAATCAAATTTGTAACACCCCAACTCCCGCCGGACCCGAACCCGATATCGACAGTGATACCCGAATTCGTGCCCCGCGAGGGTGGC
>JAOTAY010000189.1:28874139-28896102 GCA_025629805.1 Erythroxylum baracoense
CTCCCTTATCTTAGGATATGTGTCGGAATGACCTACGGGCGTCCCGGTGCGTACCCTAGGGTAATGGGGTGTTACAGAACAAACATCTAATAACATTAGGGATGTCAATTTTGGCCCGGCCTGCCTGACCCGGCCCAATATTAGCCCAAGTTGATTGGGCCATGGGCGGGCTATGGGCAAAAATAGCTCGGCCCAATCGAGCCATGGGCTGAGGTCGGTGGACAAGCCTATGACCCTACTGGAACAACAAAAACTACGTCGTTTTGTAAATTTTTATTAAAAAAAAGTAAGGATGGGTTGGGCCGGCCTAGCCTGTCGATGGACCATCTGACCACGAACTAGCTCGCGAGCCACCCAGCCCAAGATCAGAAATATTAACAAAGATTGAGGAATAATCGTTAAAAATTATGCCTACATATTTTATTAGTTATATAAAGAAATCTAAATTTATAAGTTAATTGTTACTCAATTTTGAAATATTAATTCAAATTATAAAAAGCAATGTTAAACTGATTAATTTATTATAAAAGTAGCCTATTGGATATATGGATACTTGATCTTGCAGAAGTGTTATGAAGCTCAGCAACTTACCTCTAAATGTATGGATACCTCGTGATGAATATTTTAGGGCTGCTAATGGAAATTCATTTAAAATTGGGCCTATCATAAAAAGAAAAATAAGGATAAGATTTTTCCCTAATTGTGTTGCGTGGACAAAATTTCTTAGTAATCATCTCTTTGACCTAGACATCCCAATTGGTATGGATGTATATTGCAAGACATCTCAATTACAAATTCTCCTTAATGGTATCAAATGTTGAGCACTATCTTAAGAACCATGCAACATGTTCGAACTAAATTGGGTACCTCCTTAGTATGAAATATTAAAAGACAAATTTTTAGAGAACTATCTTAAGAACCATGCACAGTTACACCCTCTTCTTTTTTTGGAAGAATCCACACTTTTTTATTCATTTACCTTTCAAAAAGAATGAGGAAATCAATCCTGCCAAGGCTACCCATCCTAGAATGAATCTTGATTGTTTGAAGCTAGCATAAGAGGAATGTGATATCTTACTTCAACAAGGATTAATTGAGCCCACAAAATTATATTGGCCTTGTTTGGCTTTTTATGTGAATAAATGAGCAAAGAAAAAAAGATGGAAAAAGAGGTTAGTGATTGATTATAAACCTTTGAATGCATTAATTTAATATGACAAAATTTCACTACCAAAGATCAATACCCAAGTCCTATTTCTCAAAGAAGTAAAAATCTTTTCAAAGTTTGACTTGAAGGCAAGTTTTTAGCAATTAGGAATAGGCCCACATGAAAGGTATTACATAGCTTTTTGCATTCCTAATGCCCAATATCAATGGACTGTTATGCCATTTGGATGCAAAGTCAATCCATCACTATTTCAAAGGGCTATGACAAAAATCTATGATTTCCAATGCCTTGATTTACATTGATGACATTCTATTATACTCAAAGACCCTTGACAATCATTAGGTACTATTCCAATCTTTTTTTGATCTCTCAAAACAATATGCGATTATGCTATCAGCTAAGAAAAGTCATATTGGAACAACCCCAACATAATTTTTTGGATTGAACTTTCATATGGATTTTATTAGTCTAGCTCGCATATAGCCAATGAGTTATTACAATTTCCTAATGAAAATCTCAATACAAAGTAAATCCAACAATTCCTTCGAATTGTTAATTACATTAGAAATTTCATACCACACGTGGCCGATCATACAAATTCCTTATCTAAATTTCTATGAAAGAATCTACCATCTTAAAGTAAGGATCAACCTAAAGTTGTCTAGTACTTAAAGCAAATAAGTTAGCATCCACCCCCTTTAAAGATTTATAACAAAGGCCATTGCATCCTTTAGATAGATGCTAGTGACCATTACTAGGGTGCCATCTCGATTGAAGAGATTAATTGGAAACGACATTATTATGGCCATATTAGTGGCCAGTTCAAGGAAATAGAAAAACATTATCAGACCATCTATATACAGATCTTGGTGGTGAAAAAGGGAATTGAAAATTTTAAATTCCACCTTAACCCTTATCATTTTGTGATAGAAATGAACAATTCGTCTTTTTCAAAGATTCTTGAACCGAAAAAGAAAATATTACGTGACAGCCAATTACTTCATTAGGAAGATTGGTTCTCTCACTATAAATTCACAATTCACTATATTAAAAGTCATCATAAAATGCTTGCTTTTTTTCTCTCAAGACCTAGAAAGTCAATCCAACTTCTCATTCCTATCTTGAAAAATCCAATTCCTCTCTTCATTCTCGCAATTATGGATTTCCATCTTTAGGTTAGAATCAAGAAATTCTTTTCTTTAATAACCTAAAACCCTCCTCAAATTCTCGATGAAATTGTTGTTTTTCTACGCAAAAGTCTTTTTTGTTACCTTCATCTTGTTCTTAACACCTTAAACATTCTTACTCATCCGCATCACTTTGACATCTTGACACCATATCAGACTTTGCACCATATCTATAACTCTCTTTCTGAACCCATTATGTGGCATCTTTGGGCTTTGTATGTCCTTTATACCTATCCTATTGCTTTATCTTTGCTATATGTTTACCAGCATTTGGCTAATCCCACTAATGCCAATTCTTCATTATGGACATTCTTAGAACGGTTCCAACCATTGTAAAAGTGGCATATCCAATTAGGTCAAATAATTAACAGATACCAGTTATAGAGTATTCTTTGGTTGAATAGAAAGCTCATTTACCTTTATTATCTACCATCCTCACATCATGACTGAAAATGTTTATGTTTACACCATTAATCATTTTCAAATCTGGAGAACCTCCATTGACTGGCTAAGAAACCAAAAAGATTTAATGCATGATCTTTATCACTTCTTAGATTAGCTTAATCATCATTCCAAATTCAGTAAGCCTACTACTTTCACATCTCTGGGTCCATACTTTACCATAGCCTATTTCACCAACAGTTGGATAGTGGTCATTTGTTGACCAATTTGCTCACATAGGTTTAAGCGTCATGGTAGGAGAACTACGATGCCCACCTGCTTTTCGGCCCTAGAATATTTTTGAAGAAAGAGAAAGCTCAACTGCTTATAAGACCAAAGACAAGACCAAACTTCCAGACTATTTCCAAAACACCCAAGAACTATGGCCTCTAGTTTGGACTGATACAGAAATAGCCCATTTTATAAAAGAAATGGAAAAATTGGATGATGATATATCTGTGTCTGATGATGACAATGGTCATTAATCCTTATCTGCAGCACCCTGTTAAGAGATTCCTTCTCATCACTAAGGAATTATACTGAGAACTAGCGTTTCCCAATAACTTTCACTTTTATTATGCACTTTTGATTTTAGTTTACATTATTGTACTATGTAGGGGTGTCATTTAAAAGTTTGTTTGTCTTTTCCTCCCTTGCTTGGCCTATAAAAGCAACCTTCTCTTCCTTTATAAACACCCCTAGTTCCATTAGTAATATGAAGTGTGTTTTATGTCCCATGGCTTCCTTCTAATTTTTCTCTATCTTAAAAGCTTGATTCTTAAATAATGTAGTTCCAGTCATATAGAAAGACAAGTATGCCTACCCTTGCCTCTTTAAGAAGATCTTGTGTATCAAAAAGTCTTAGACTGGAGATCCTGTTTGAGGTCTAAGTTATGCACGAAATGATTAGTCCGTTTAAATTCCTAAGGGCAAACTTTAAAAGTTGATGCCTATGGAGAGAAGAAGGGCTTGTGTCTTAGCTAGCATAACTAGAATCTAAGCTACAGTCACTCCTTGTTTATCTTTTGCCTCTAGTCAAAGGTTGCCAATATATGTGTAGGTATAATTACAATATAAAAATAACATAATAATATTACACAAATATGTTATAGAGGTATATTTTAATAAAATTTTAAAAAGTTTTTACAAAATATGTGATTAAATTAATATTACTTAATTTCATAAAGTAAATTTAGCAGAAATTTAATAAAGCATCGTGGTTGTTCCCTTAACATATACAATTGTGAATTTCTTCTTATAAAGACTAATGAGGATCTTCATCGATTTTGATTAGTGCATATAGTTTAATTGGCTATTCCATATATCTGCATTGTCAACTTGCTCCTTTTTTCCTTTTCGATGTGCAACATTTTCATTGATGCTATTTAGATTATCTTTCTTAAAAAGCTTTATAAGAAAATTTTGTTATTATAAGCATAAATTGATGTTTCTACTTAAAATAATAGATTTTGGTTATTCAATCAAATAAAAGGGAAATATAACATTAATATTTTAATTAAATACAAAAGTATGTATATTATTAAAATTCTATGATCACAATAAATTGATAAATTATTGAAATCCAAAATTTTTTAAACTTATCCATTTAAAGCAAACATCTTATTTTATTTAATTTGTCATTTAATAGATGATCTAAGCAATACAAGTATTCTTGTATATGAACTCATATCCCATTTAATCTATAAAGCATAAAAGTGTAGAATTTTTTATACAAGGAAAATAAAATAGAATAAAAAACTAAAATAAAGAGAAAAATAAAAGAGAGTTGAAAAAGGAGGAACTATGTTATTTTTTTGCAAAATTGCTATTCCAAAATAAATAAATAATAGAAATGCAATGATGTTAACAACCATCTAAAGACTTCCTAAAATTAAGGTTAAAATAATACATTCAAGTAACAGACTGATCTCCTAAATATTAGGATTGTTATTGACTAGGCCAACATAATAAAACAACTAACAATCACTTATCTTATTTATAACAATCTCTCCCTTAAATTGATAGTTTTAGACTTTAATTTTCTTGTGCAATACCATCAGACATGATTCTTTAAAGTGCAAACTCCCATTGGCCTTCTTAAGTTTTGAAAGTGAAGAAATATGAGGTTTGGTGATCAGTTAATTTTTCTTCACTTCTACAATACTTGTGGTTAATTGTTCCAACATTGTTTAAATCTCTCAGAAAATAGAACTCACATTAACATATTTGCTTCTTCGGTATTCACATGATCTTTTTGGTATAACACATGATCTGTTTCAGAGTTTAATTGTTGAATTGTTTTCACAAAAAATTGTAGGAGCTCTAACTTGCTTGAAATGTATCTCCCCCATAATTTTTCTTAACCAAATAGCTTGATAGGCACAAGTTGTTGCAATAACAAATTTAGTCTATATAGTTGATAATGTGACAATTGGTTACTTCTTGGATGACCGCAAAATAAACCCTGATCCTAGCATGAAAACTTGACCTAATGTGCTTTTTCTATCATCTACATTGCCTATATAATCATTGTCAATAAAACCAATCAAATATGATATTTTACCTTTCAGGCATATCAAGCCAAAATCTTTAGTTCCTTGTAAGTAATGAAAGATTCTCTTAGCAGCTTGCAGATGCATCTATGTGAGTTTCTCCATATATCTACTTATTAGACACAAAATGCATTATGTTCAACCCATATTCAGTTAAATATATCAAGCTACACAATAATTAAAATATGTTGTCCACCATCCTTCCTTTAGTATCATTGTTTAACTTTGAGCCACAACTAGCTAAAGATTTCACAAGATTACAATTTGTCATATAAAACCTATCTATAATTTCTCACACGTACCTTTTTTTTGAGAAATAAATTTTCTACCTGAAGATTGCACTACTTCAATGTTAAGAAAGTAATGCAACAAACCAAGATCATCCATTTCAAACTCCACCATTATCAACTTCTTAAATTCTTCTTAGATCCTAATATTACTTCCAATAAAAATAAGATCATCGGTATATAAGCACATAATGAGTATTTTTCCTCCCACTCTAACTTTAACAAAACTGTGTACTCATATAGACATTTTTAAAAACCTTATTTCAGAAAATAAGCTTTGATCTAGCTATACCAAGCCTGTAGTAAAGAGCTTTCTTTAATTTGTAAACTTTATGCTTATTACCAAGTTTAATATAATCAGGGGGTTGGTCAATAAATACCTTTTCCTCTAAATATCTATATAGGAAAATAGATTGTATCATGCCCTACAATTAGGGTAAAGACTTTTGTGTAATCAACTTCATATTCTTACTTGTATCCCTTAGCCACCAAATATGCCTTGTACTTAGTGACTTTATTGTTATCTTTCAATTTTGTTTTGTAGATCCATTCTACACCAATCTTTTAGTGCCCTTTATAAAGATTAGTTAGCTCCCATTTATCATTCTTTCAATGGCTCCAATTTTAGCATCCATAGCCTTCCACCATTTTGACTTTTTGATAGTATATTCAAAGGTTGTAGGATTACAATATGAAGATAAAGAGCAACGAGTGATTGATCTTCAATTTAATGAATTTTGGTTATCTTATAATTTGTCAACTAAACTAGACTCTTTTGAACATATTTGGCATTTGAATTTGTTACTTTAACTTGTCCGCTAGATTCTGGTGTTGATATCAGAATCTCAAAGTTAGGAATCTTCATATTGGGAATACTTTTAAGTAGAAGCCACTAACAGATGTTGTTGTTTAGAATATTCTATTTTTTGTCATCTTCTCCATCCAAACCTATTGGAATTAGTTATCTCGCAACACTATTTAACTAAGTACAGAATATGTTCTTTATAAAAAAACTACATCATGACTAATAATTTTTTGTGTGTTAGATTGTAAAGCTTATAAGCTTTGGATTGAATGGTAAGACAAAGAAAAACATAAATTTCTCCTTTGGCATCTAATGTTTTCTCTTCAAATATGGTATATAAACATAATAATACACCAAAATATTCTAAAGTGTTATATAAAAGGTTTTTGCCCGCTCTATGCTTGCTTTAGTGTCATGTTTGAGCAACAAGTGTAGGATTTTTGTTCAAAATATGAATGCTCTAATTAATAGCATTAGACCAAAAACTTCTTAGAACATTGGTCCTTGCCAAAATGCTCCACACTATATTTACGATTGTGCAATTCTTCCTCTCATATACACCATTTTGTTAAGGTATTTAAGTTGTTGCAAGTTGTCTCTTGATTCCATGATATGAACAAAATTTTAAAAATTCGTTTGAGTTATATTCTCTACCATAATTTGTACGAAGATCATTTATCGGAATGTTGTCCTCTTTCTCAATTTTATAACTTTTAAAAGTTATAAATGCTTTAGACTTGTCTTGTAAAAAATATACCTAAGGTTTTTAGTTGTAATCATCAATGAACATAATTATGTACTTTCCTATTCATTATAAGAAGGATTTATTGATTCACACAAATCAGAATGGGCAAGCTCCAAAACTTTCTTTTCTCTCTAAGATTTGTCTTTCGAAAACATGTCTCGGTGTTATTTGCTAACAATACACTCTTCATACAATTAAGAAGGTATTGAAAGTTATGGAAGGCCCATCACTTTATTCTTCTTTTATAATGTCTTCAACTAGCAAAGTTTACATGTCAATAGTGAAAATTCTATAACCACCACTCTTATCTTACTCTTGATTAAAAGTATGAATGAGTGATAGTGGTAAAATGAAGTGGAAACATTTGATTTTTCATTATATTGACCTGAGCAATTAGGCCCATCTTTTCATTGAATATTCTACAAACTCCTTCCTTAATAGTGATCTCATAACCCTTTTCTTATAGTCGTATAATACTAATAAGCTTTGTTTAAAAATCTGGACCAAATAGGAAAGTAGAAATATTTTGGACTAAATTTGCCTTGGTCTTGAGTGTTACCATTCCTTTTCAAACAAAAATAATAACAACGTCTCAATAAGAATCCCATTGAGTTACAAAGCCTGAGGAGGTCTAGAAGTATGCAACTTTACCCCTAACTAGTAGAGATGTTGTTTTCAACAAACTCAAGAAAAAAGAGTTTTTAAAAATTGTTGAAAGTAAAAAATAAACAAATAACTACATAAATTAAAAATTTAAAAAGATAAAAATAAAATAAAAATAAATAAATAAATAAACAAACTAAAAATAACATTGATAAGTATTTAAAACAACAAGCAATTAAAAAACAAATAAATATGAAATAAATAAATAAAATAACTAACTAAAAGACATAAGAGTCGAAGAAAAAGGTTGAAAGGTCTATGGAAAGAGAAAGACCTCTCTATGTATGGTCCTTTGCCTGTATCCTAGTTCACCAAAGTTTTCTATCGAGGGTTAAGTCTTCGGTAAGCTCTAATAGGGCTATATCTTTTTTAATCTCCTTCCCTTAATTCTTCTTAGGTCTCTCTTTTCTTCTCTTAAAAATCCCTAAGTACAATCTTCTCACATTTTCTCATTGGGGCGTTAGTATGCCTCCTCTTAACATGTCCAAACCACCTAAATCTTGTCTCTCATTTTATTATCAAAGCTCTAGCCACCCCTAATTTGTCTTTTACTATTTTATTCCTAACTTTATCTCTTCTTATAAGGTTGCACATCTAACGAACCGTCCCTGTCTCTATTACCGTTAACTTATGACTATGTGTCTGTTTGATGGGTCAATACTATCCTATAGAGCATAACCGACAGCATTGTTAGATAGTAGAAATTATCTTTTAGCTTGACTGGTATTTTCTTATCACATACAACTCCTGAGGCATTTATACATATCAGTTACCCTGATTTGATACGGTGAATTATGTCATTGTCTATCTTGTTATTGCTTTGGATGATGGATCTAAGGTACTTAAAATAATCTTTTTATGGTATAAATTCAGTTCTAATCTTGATCTCCACATTGGATGCATCCTTATGACTCAAAAAGTTATACTCTAAGTACTCAGTCTTAGTCGTACTCACTTTAAAGCATTTTGACGCTAGCGTTTCCCTCTAAAGTTCTAGTTTGTCATTAACACCCTCTTTTGTTTCATCCACGCAAACAATTTCATCAGCAAATAATATATACCAAGGCACATCTCCTTGGATATTCTTGGCAAGCACATCTATAACTACTATAAACAGGAAAAGGCTCATCGAGGATCCTTAGTGTAGCCTAATATTTATAGAAAATGCTTTGCATCTCCACTTGTCATCCTTATTCTAGTCTTAACACATTTATACATATTCCTAATAACCTATATATAGGCAACATGAACTTCCTAAGCTTCTAAACACCTCCACATAACTTCCATAGGTACCTTATCATAAGCCTTCTCTAAATTAATCAAAACTATATGCAGGTCCTATAAAAAAATATCAAATTTATCACTAAATTCACATAATCGCTATAATATTTGTCCAATTTTGAGAACACAGATTGATCTCCATACATATAATTGCTATAACTAGTGTCCAGTATAAGAAACTCTGATATGATACTTCACTAGTATGAAAAAGCCATCAAAAAAGATATTTCTTCTTCATTTTCTACATAATTTGATTTTTCTCTCTTTTCTTTATAAATATACAACTTAGTATATCATTCAGACTTGCAATGACCAAATTTATGACATTAGAAATGCTACACTTTTGATTTCTTTAATGACTTACCTCATCCTCTGCCTTTTCTTTAAAGACGATCACTTTTTGTTTTAAAATGCTTGTTGTCATCTCTATTGTCATGATCGCTCCTTCCTCTACTTCTACCTGTACCTTTAAAGTTTAAGGATTAGGTAGACACAGAGGCCTTTAGAGCTTGCTTCTCTTTATCTTTATGCATCATGTTTTTGCTCATGAATCATCAATAAACCTTGTAGTTTTTCGATTGAAAGATTATTGAGATCCTTCATTCTTCAATTGAACAAACTACATACTTAAACTTTGGTGTTTATTATCGAAGAATTTTTTTTTGCTATAATCACATCCTCCATCTTCTCTCTATGGACCTGTAACTTGTTAACAAGCTATTGTTCTTGAGAAGAACTCAAAAATGGACTCTCCTAATTTCATTTGAAGCATTTCAAATGAAGTGATTAAATCTACTGCCTTTTTGCCCTTATTGAGTCTTCAAATTTCTTCTTTATAGAATCCTAGATTTGCTTGGATGTCTCCTTGTTGAGGATGGTTTCCAAGATTGAACTATTAATGTCTTGGAATGTATAATTCTTTGCCTTCAAATCTTTCAACTTTAGTCCCTTTAACTTTATCTTTTGTGTGTTTGTGAGTACTGCTCTAACAATATGTATTACTACATCAATTTCAACAACATATTAATACTCCTTAGACCTAAAAGGTTCTCCATCAGCATGCTTTAATGGTTTTAGAGACAATCAAAACATGGAATGATTGTTTGCATAAAACTTTTAAAAGACAACAATAGTTTCTTTGATGAACCGAGCTATGATACTATTGATAAAAAGAAAAGAAAAAAGATGATAAAACTGAGAGAAGAGTATATGAGAGCTAAACAGGATAAAATACTTTTACAATTGTTCACACTACAAAATTGCCATTCCAAAATAAATAGATAACATAAACGTTGAGATAACAACATATATCCATTTATTGGTCCTAAAATTAAGGTAACAAAAGGATGCATTCAACTAACGAACTGATCTCCTAAATACTAAGAGTGTTATTAACTAATCTAACACAATAAAACAACTAATAATCACTTATCTTATTTCTAATAATTTCATAAGATTGTGCAAATGATTAATTGGTTTATTACGATTTAAAATAATACTTTAAACATATTATATAAATAATTATGTAAATGGTTCATTGATTTATTATATTTTAAAATGGTACTTTGAATATAAATACTTAGAGAATAATGCCGATTAATTTGACAAGACTCTTAATTATTGAAATATACAAAAATATTTATAAATATAATGAAAAATATTAATATATAAAATAAGTTTTAAAAGGTGAAATTTGTCTTTATGAAACAAACTCAATTAAGTTAGCCTCGATTTTTATACTATGTTTCAAGGATCCATTCAAACTTAAAAATTATAATCGGTTAAAATCAGTCTCGTTTTTAGCATTAACCTTTTGATTAGTAGCATTTGGAGGACTAGTAGCTATTATTTGAGGATTGGACAATACCTGCATTTGGGAGACTCTTATTTTACTTTACACAGCAGGACTTGTTTTACTATGTGTCCCTGTTGAAGGCCGGGTATATGCCCTTAATCTTGAAGTGAATTTTAACCAGGTATTGAGAATCTGTATATTTAATTATTTATTATTTCTATAGAAATACTATCTAGATAAGGATCTCTCAATGTCAACAAGTTCAATTCCATCTCCCGTACCAATATAATTTTTTTAAATATTAAAATGAATTAATAAGGAAAATAATCAGTACAACACTATCCTTCAATAAGGATAACAACATTTAGCTAAAACGACATCGTAGCAAAGAGTATATGCTCCACGTGTGGACAACAACAAATGAAAACCTATCAGATTTACCTAAATCGTATTCTTAGAATGACCCTAAAAGTACCCCCACTAAAGAGCCTCCAATGATTTCCAAATTAGGGCTTGATGCTTCATCAACTCTTTCTCTAGATGATTAAAGGAGGTAAGTGATTTCTGACTTGATCTTTGATTCTTCTCTTTGCGTTCAACCTCAATCCTGCTTCTCTAATTAGGGCTTCTCAATGGGTTTTCCACAGGTTCTACGATTTGGCCAATCTTCCATCACACGAGTACTAAACTTTAGAAAACAACCATATAATCTCACGGAGGAGAGAACCGTAAAGGTAAGCATTTTCCTTTCAGATTCCTGCAATTATTGTGTCAGTGGTTATATAGAAATAAAGATCTAGTATGAATTGGGTGTTCTTGGAGATTTGTTAAAGTCTCCAAGAAGTAACTAGTCTCTCACTGCATTTCTTCTCCATCAGGTTTATGACTAATTGTTCTCTGATACTATTAGAGATAATATATGTGATTGCATGCATGCATATTTCCTTTTCTACAAACCTTCTGTTATTTCTCTACCTCCAGATCTCTTGAATGCATGTTGTTATGGCAACCATGTACACTTCCTTGTCATGTTTGGAAGCATGGGTCAGTAGTATCTCATGGATTATACTGTTCAAGTTTCTTTGATAGTAGTTAAGAGAACATAGGGAGGAAGTATGACACCATACTCTGTTAGAGAATTCACATTTAAAGAATAGATGATCTCTGTCTTCTTCTTCTAAGTTGCAAAAGATGTAGCTTTTAGAAGAGGAGAGGAACTTTAGTCTTGTCATAGTGCTAAGTCTGTCATTCATTACTAACCAGCTCAGGAAGCTAGCATTAGGCTTGATAGTGTTGCTCCAGATTAGGTTACACCAGTCAATTCTTATGTTTGTCCCGTACCTAAGCTATTTAGCAAGTCTATTTATGATGTCCAAAACAACTATCCCCTTCCATAGATATGTATCCTCTCCTCCATTGAGTCTATACTATGGTATTGACAGAGATCTGATCTCCTCTAAGGAAGGGTTCTAGTTGCCATCTACAACTAGTTCTTGTATTCTAGCTTTTTTTAAGAATCTATCCAGTATCTTCCTAGCTATCGAATTGTGAATTAGTGCTCCTTGTCCAGTCCAATTGTCACACCATAGTGAAATTCGATCCCCTACCCTATTTTACAAGTGATCTAGTTTTGAACTTCCTCCCCTAATTTAATAATTTGGTTAAAAAACTAAGAGAGACTTTCTTTCGATTTAATGGCCCATAGACTACCACCCTTTAAGATATAACTTTGCACCCATTTAATCCATAATGAATCCTTTTCACTCAAAATTTTCCATAACCTTTTCAGTAGTAAGCACTTGTTGCTTCTTCCAATTGATTCCAACCCCAGTCCCCTTAAAATTTTGGTTGACATATGTGAGTCCAGCTGACCTTAGCAATTCCGCTTTCTTCTTTCCCCTTACTCCATAGAAAATGTTTCATCATTTTTCCACCGTTTTGACCAGCCCCTTAGAGAAGAAGATGTGAGAACACCAGTAAGTATTCATGGATATAATAACACATTTTAGTAGCTGAAGTTTGCCACCATAGGATAGCGAATTATTTGTCCATGAACCTAACCTCCTTTGTATCTTTTCTATAAGGGGTAGACATTCTCTATATCGTAGTCGTCTTGATAAGATAGGGATACCTAAATAAGTGATAGGATGATCATGATTTCCCATTCCAGTTACAACGGTAATATAACTAGCAAGATGTGCAACACTCTTTGACAAGATAAAAAAACTTTTTTAAAGATTGATGCCCAGTCCCGATATCTCCTTGAATATTATTAAGGTATTTATTAGAACAGAAATTGAAGGGGTATCATCCTTACCAAAAAGGATTAGATCATTTACAAAACATAAACTATTTAGTGAAAGCAATTTACATTTGGTATGGAACTTGAAGTCTGGATTTGAGGAGAACTTGTATCTCAGCATAAGGGTAAGAACTTCCATGCAAATTAGAAATAGGTAGGGGGAAAGAGAATCCCCTTGCCTAAGTCCCCTTTGGCCTTTAAAAATCTCAATGGGACACCCATTGATCATAATCCAAAGGAAACCGTAGAGACACATTCTTTAATCCATTGAATGAATTTCTTGGGGAAACCCATAATACCCATAGTCTGTATTAAAAAATCCCAGCTGAAACTATCAAAGGCTTTCTGGAGATCCACTTTCAATGTGTAGTTCTTAGGAGATTTTCTTCTAGTGTATCCTTTTAGAAGTTCTTGCAATATTAGAATATTATCTCCAATATTCCGCTTGCTTAAGAAAGCTACTTAGTTTTCACTGATGATGAAGTGTAGCACCGATTTCAATCTATTTGCCAGGATTTTAGCAATAATCTTGTAATAGAAATTAGTGCATGAGATGGGCCTGAAATCGTTCCATGTAGAACTGTTATGAGTTTTAGGGATCAAACACAAGGAGGTCTTGTCAATCTCTGTTAGGAGTACTCCATTTTTGAAGAATTCATGCATTGCTTCTTTCATCATCTTCCCTGTTAAATTTCAAATTTTCTGATAGAAGAACCCATTCAAGCCATCCAGTCTGGGGGCTTTCAAGCCCTTCATTTTAAAAACCAATGCTTCTATCTCCTGATCCATCACTTGTTTGATTAAGAGATTTGCATGATATTCTGGAATTTTTACTAAAATGAAAGTCTTGAGATCTGCACTGATTGTGCTAATATTTCCTTCAGTACCAAGAAGCTTTTGGTAGTGTGACAAGGCATCTTGAACAATTTCAGTTTGCTCATATAAGATCTTCCCTGATTTTGTTTTAATGGAAGTTATCCCATCCAATACAATTATTAAGTCACCCAGCACCATAATCATTGAGGTATCAACTACCATTTAAACACCCTAATCATTTAGGTATCGATTGCCAATTGAATTGTCATAAACGGATCTCCGTAATTCAATTAGATGATCGAATAGGCCATGATCAATTCATGTAATGTAAAAATAAAGCTAAAAGATCTAGAGAAAAGACATTTTGAATATTTCAAAACTAAGGTCAACATCACGTCAAATCTAAACATGACACTTATCGTAACAAGCCACAAAGGGTAGGTTTAGATTACTTGTTCCCGTTACTCTGGTCCTACCCTATTCAATAAGCATCCATCCATTCAATTTTTGTAAGTCCCATTTATTAGATAGATAAATGCTTATGAACAGAATAGGAATAGAATAATAGGAACAGGTGATTTATTCCCTAAAGAGTAGCTCACTCTGCACAGTAATGGGACACAGAGACAAAAGCATATCTTACTCTTAAATTTAAAGTTTTCAAATCAAATTCAAATTTAAATAATTTATTTAATATATATAATTGTATGTTAAATATTTTTTAAAGATAGCGAATAATAATAATAATAATAATATCTTTATTATATATAAAAAGGGGTGAAACAAAAGTGTGAGGTAATCAGTAGTTACAAGGGGACCTCGGAAGATTGGTCACTATCGCAATCTTGTTTGCTTCCTTCAAAATGCTAACTGCCCCAATTCTTCTTTGAATTTTCAACCACGAAAGTATGATTTAATTGACAACCATGAATTGAACACATGCTTGCTATAATTCTTTTGATTTCTCAACCACGTAATAATGATTGGAGGTGTCACTATGAACTGATAAAACGCTTGTTTTCTTTTGCTTTTTTAATTTAGGAACCCGAGTACTACTTTTGCATACGTAGTTAATCTATAAACGAAGTTTCTTAAAATTCTTAAAGAACTAAAACTTAAGATTTTAATCATTTCAGTCTCATGAAATTGAGGAAAATTAACCTAATAAATTAAATTATGTACAGCATAGTCTTTATTTTACATTTTTACAAAGAAACTATTTTGTATATATAAGAAATACACATTTTGATAAGGTTGACGTTATTGCAGTGGATCCATCACTTGTCCACGAAGCAGATGTTGACAATCATATACATTGCGTATTTATGCTAGCTATAATCCCGTACAAAAGTGCACAAAAGAGTACTATACTTGATCAACAAGTGAACCCCTGGTTTCGTGCATAATAGAAAGCATAAGTGTACATATATAGTGTTAGAATCTAAACGTCACTACAACAAACAGGGTTATTTTAGCGACGAATATTTTGGTGGCTAAAGATAGGAAAATCATCGCTATTAACAAGTAGTGACGATTCCATTTCGTCGCCCAAAGCATCACCAAATTCTGGTAGCAAAACAACATCGACGACGTTTCATAGAAGTAGTCGTTAAAACATTTTTGCGACCAAAATAATTCGTTGGGAATAATTATTACTGACAATAGAAAAGAACGTCAGTAATAGTTTTGTGCGACATTTTTTTTAGTAGATAAAAGTCTTTTCTAACGAAATACTAAGCATTGGTATTTATTTTTAGTAACGATTTAATTTTAGTAGCAAACGACTTTTAGCTACCAATTTTTTGTGCAGGGAAATGTTTTTAGAAAAGTTTCTGAAATGTAGGTAAAAAGTTTTTGTGACGAATTTGGTTTAGTCGCTAATATTTTACTGTGACGATTTTTTTTTGGTAGGAAAAATGTTTTAGCTACAAAATGGTTGTTGTAGCGAAAACTTTTTGCCGACGTTTTTTATACCTAGTTAATTATTTTTTGTGATGAATTTAGATTAGTAGCTAATAATATTTAGTGACGCTTTTTAATTTATAATTTAATAACAATAATAATAATAATAAACGGATTTTTTATTGTATTATAAATTTTAAGACTTTTTTTGACGAATTATTTTTTATAGCTTATATTATTTAGTAACAAATTTTAATTTTCAAAATTATACTGACGATTATTGTTAAAAACGAATTTATTTTAATTTATTACAAATTTGTAGACATTTTTTATATTTTGTAAATAATCATAAATTGAAATAAAATAAACATATAAAATGGAATGCATTTTATATAAAACAATGTTTACATTATTTACAAAATAAGAGTCTGAATCTAAGTTACTAGCACTGTTATATAAAGAACCTAACATTTGTTTAATCAATTTTTTAAGGTTGCTAATTTGTTTTAGTCCCCGATTTAACTTGTCCTCTGTACATTGTAATTTGTCTTATGTGCATTGTAATTTTGTTTTCAGTACCTGGTTCTCCTCTTGAAGCGCAGTCAACAATGCTGGTCGGGAGGAAGAGGCTTTAACCAGCTTAGGGTCATACCCAAAGCCTTTGATATAACCCGATCGTGTACCAAGAACATTGTCGCAAATGTCATCGACATTGGGCTAATTTCCCTCAGCCAATGACGATAGCAACAACTCCTGCATCTTGTTCTATAATGTAAAGAAGAAAACGTAGTTAACTTAAAAATTATTAGTTAATATTATGTAGAATAAAAATTGTAATATTAATTTATTTGTACTTAAATAATTATTTTGTGCCTCTTTTGATGTCCAATCTTGCCCTTCCTTGTAGTGTGTGTGCTTGTACAGTGTGATCTGATCACACTGTTGCCCTTGGAGTTGTGTTTGACTCTACAATAATTAAAATAAAATTTAACCAATTAAAATTTATTGTATTTAAAAATACAATAATAAATTGAACACGTTATACTTACTAATTCTTGTTGGACAATGACAAATGATCTGGAGCCAGTGTTATGCAGAGTCGTCATTTTTTCTCTGTTGGCCTTCGCTTTCTGACACTTTTCTTAAATTAAGAGAATTAGTCATAAAATGTATAAATACAATTAATGGAAGAAAAATATGAAGAGAAGAAAACAAAGCTTAAACTGCGGTGAAGCCCAATAATCACACAATTTATTCCAATTTTCTTCAATCTCCCTTTCCGGCACATATCTCCTAGCCTTTTCATCGTAAGGGAAAGACTGATAATACTTATGCAGTCAATAGCGATGATCCTTCAGCCTTTGCTTCAGCAGTGAAGAGACACTGCTTGAAACCTCAAGCTGCTCGATATCTACAATATTGAACTTCATCTGTGAAAACACGTACTAGATAAGTTATTAATTTAGTTAAGTAAAATTGGAATACTCATAATGAAATGAATTGAAATAATACTGAAACTTTATCTAAAGCATTCTGTAGCAAGTTGACTTCCTTCAACTATCTGATATGCTGAAGGCAAGGCAACTCATTCCGAACAACAACGCCCAACTCACTAGCCAATTTTGTTGCTTGGATCTTATCAACTGGGCGCCCTTATGTCGGGTTAATAGTCATGAACAACTTGGAATTCGTTGTAACTCAACACCTTTTGGCTTTCCTCTACCTCGTTTTCTGGGGCCAGTATTGGAACCTAAAAAACAACATAATGATTAAAACACACAAAACATGTAATGAGAGCATAAATGTATATATTCTTGGTTATCAATAACAAACCTAAAGATCCCTCATGACTACCAGACGATGTTGGTAAAGGTTATTGTTGCTGACTTTCCTCATGCGATGATGCAATTGTTGGTTGTTCTGTTGGAGAAACTTCATTGCCTTGTAACCACCCTCTTTCCTTTGTTATGACCAGATCCCATTGTAATCAATCTGTGTCAAAATCAACAAACAATATCAGACAATTGACAACAAATAAAGAAAATCATCAAGTATTGCAAAAACATAACTAGAACATTAAAAATATATCATTTAATCATCGTAAATCAACATAACTACAATATCAACAACATAAGACCTATAATGTTAGTTATTAACATTTTAAACAATAAAAACAATGAAACTTACAATCAATCATCATCATCAAGATGAAGAAAATAATCATCATTAAGTAGATGTTTGGTTGATTCTTGATCACTAATATATTCCAGCAAAGTATTGTCATTGTCATTGAAATCATCCTGAGTATAGTCTTCATCTGTTTGTAACATAAGATGAGGTTGGATTTCATCCAGTTGAACTATATATGGCTCCACATCTCTCCTATGGAATGAAGATATATCTGCATCTTCTGTTGTAATACCTTCGTTATTGATCTCCAATCCACTATCTTGATAGATTTCATCAGCATCTTCATCCCTTACACAGTAATCAAAGGCATTCCTTTGTTGAAATTTTTAAACAACCTTCCAATTGCGACCTAATACAATATCGTTGACGTAGAAAACTTGTTTGGCTTAAGTTGCAAGGATAAAAGGGTCATTATCATACCATGTCTTAATAATATTTATGCTAGTAATATGCCCATTCACTCGTATGTCAGCTAAATCAAACCATTTGCATTTAAAAAGAACAATCTTCTTATCCTTGATGTAGTGTAACTCTATAATTTCAAATATGACACCGTAAAAGTCAATTATTTCGTCGTCATGACATCCTTCAACGACAACCCCACTATTTTGACTTCTAACTTGACTATCTCGATCTTATATGTGATATCGCATCCCATTAACAATGCAATCTGTGTATTTTTCCCACAAATATGAGGTCCACATGCTAAACTATATAATGTTGTTGTCGCTTCTTACACGTTACGATTATATAACCGTATCATCTGTACGACAAACTTATATTAAATATAAGGATGACACATATTCTCATATAAACATAATATGTAATTAATATGAAACTTACTCAATTTCTAAACCATGATACAAACTTCTGCCTATGTCTGTCTTCAACATTAACGATCCCTTTGCTTTGAATTGCATCCTTGTGCTGTCTATTGGGAAAAAAACATAGTAATATCGATGAGTTAATAAAGGAAATTCTAATATGATTGTTTGAATGAAAAGGAATATATGTATTCTATGTATGTATCAAACGTTCTCACAATTGTTCAAAATATACCAATGGGCAATTTCAAATTCCTCCTGACTTAGCTCGACATATTTACCCACAGTAAATGGTCTCACCTTTTGCGAGAAAATAGACAAACCACCATCGTCATTGAAATCAAAGTTACGTTCAGGTCTATTAAATCTCATCTCCACATCAGTTAAATACATTGAGCAAAATGTCAAGCATCCATTTGCTATATAAGCCTCTGCAATAGACCCCTCTGGTCGAGCTTTATTACGTACATAACGCTTAAGAGAGCATAAAAACCTAAACATAAACAATTAAACATTTAGGAATTGTTACTAACAAATAACATAGCAAAAACTTGTTGAATTTAATTTAAATTACCTTTTAATTGGAAACATCCATCGAAATTGAACCGGTCCACAAAGTTTTGCTTCATATAGTAAGTGAATTGCCAAATGAACCATAACATCGAAAAACGATGGCGGGAATAATAGTTCAAGCTTACATAGAATCAATGCTATTTCTTTCTCCAATTTATCAAGCTCTTTGACTTTAAGTGTCTTACAACATAATTGCTTAAAAAATTCTCCCACTTGACCCAAACTAATCGACACATCCTTTGACAAACACCTACGTATTCCAATAGGAAGTAACCGTTGCAAAAGTACATGACAATCATGACTTTTCAATCCTGACACTTTTCCTTCTTTAACATTCACACAACGACCTATATTAGATGCATACCCATCAGGAAATTTGACTGATTGGAGGAACTAACCGAATGCTTGTTTCTCACTTTTTGACATGTTGTAACAAGCAGGTGGAATAAAGTATGATCCATCATCTCTTCTTCTCAAATGCAAATCTTTTTTAATATTCATGTCTTCCAAGTCTAGTATAACCTTAATAGTGTCTTTGGATTTCCCATCAATTCCCATAACGGTCCCTAAAATGACCTCATAAATATTTTTCTCAATATGCATGACATCAAGATTATGCCTTGATAGTAATTCCTTCCAACATGGCAAGTTAAAAAATATGCTTCTTTTAGTCCAATTCAGTTCGATCTCATTTCTTTTACACTTTCTATTACTTAGGTGTTTGCCAGGTGTAACGTCAACCAAATGTAACAGCTGGTAAACAATGTCATCACTCGACAACTGCATCGGAGCTTCACCCAACTCTACTATGCCATTAAACTATTTACTTCTATGCCATCTATGCCCATGTTCCAAATAACGATGATAACCCATATAACATATTTTACTTCGTATCCTTGTTGAATATGTTTAATGATTACAAACAGGACAAGCCATATACCCTTTAGTGCTTCACCTCGACAAATTCCCATAAACTAGGAAATCATTTATAGTCCACAATATAGCAGCATGCATTATAAATGTGTTGCCTTCAACAACATCAAAAGTTTCTATTCCATATTCCCATAGATGGTTTAAGTCATCAATTAAGGGTTGCAAGTAAACATCGATGTCTTTACCAGGAGCAGTAGGTCCTGGAATAAGCAAAGACAACAACATAAAAGGCTCCTTCATACACTTCCATGGAGGTAAATTATATGGGACTAGAATCACCGGCCACATGCTATATGAATTACTCATATTATCGAAAGGATTAAATCCATCTGAGGCCAATCTAAGTCGAACATTACGACAATCTTGTCCAAACCATGGGAAATTTCTAGCTCTTTCCATGCCATTGAGTCTGCTGGATGACGCATAATGTTATCATCAATGCATTTCTCTTTATGCCACCTCATATCTGTGGCTATTTTTGTTGACATAAATAGTCGTTGTAATTGTGGTTTAATAGGGAAGTATCGAAGGATTTTCATTAGTATCTTTTTCCCTCTCCCATCATCTACCCGCCACCTTGATGTACCACAAATAAGACACTCCTGAAGTTCTTTACTTTCCTTCCAATAAAGAACACAGTCATACTTACAAACATGAATTGAAATATATCCCAATCCAAGGTCCCTTAACACCTTCTTCGCATCATAGTAAAATTTTGGTAACTTATGTCCCATAGGTAATGCATCGTTTAGTAAGTCAATTAACATATCAAATGACTTGTTACTCCATTTATTATAAACTTTCAAATTGCAGCAACTTCATAACAAACGAGAGTTGAGAAAAATTAAAGCACCCTGGATATAATTGTTCTTGAGCAACTTTCAATAACTTCCGAAAATTATCTTCTGTCATACTACCAATTATGTTAGGCATTCCTGTTTCATTCATAGTCTCCATATAATTTTAACAATCGTCTAACATCTCATCAATCCCATCATCACCATCATCATTCACTTCACAATCATCAACATCATTATTATAACTATCATCATAAGATTTACTGGCACTTCTACTACAACTTGCTTCCTTACGTTCACCATGATAAAGCCATAGACTATAGAATTTGTCTATGCCTCAGATGAGCAAGTGATTATATGCAACATCTTGACTTTGGAAGTCCACATTTAAGCAATCAATGCATGGACAACAAATACTACATTCATCACCCGTTTGATCTTTTACAAATTGCACGGAACTCTTAATTCCTTCTACGTATTCAGTTGACTATTTTCGATGAGACATCTAACTTTTATCCATTTAGCTATACAATATAAGAAGATAACAGAGTTATAACATGCATTTTTCATTTTATATTACATTAAAAAAACCTATGTTTAATATTACATGCAGTCAGCAACGTTGTATCAGTTCATATGCACCAATTAAGTAAACAATATACAACAAAATGAAATGACAACCGATATATAAAACAATAAAGG
>JAOTAY010000189.1:28901356-28920707 GCA_025629805.1 Erythroxylum baracoense
AGAGGCCTATCGGGAAACAACCCCCGACGTGCCTTCTTTGTTTTGCAGGAATCCTTAAGCCAGAATTCTCGTGTTCAGCAATTGTCTCCATGGATCCAAACGGTAGCGTACAGCCTCATCAGAATCCGGCTGAACCAAGTATCAAAGTACTAATGTCAAAATAATTTCCAACATTATTTTATAAAAATTGCATAAAATTCCAATAAAACAATAAATAACTAACTCAAATATGTAAATAATATGTTTATACGATATTAAGAATATAAATATAGATATCCATAGACTTCAATCATAAATTCATTCGATCTAGATTCTATATAATTTGGAAACAATTTCTTTACTAATCAAGAGTAAGACTTCATATTACTAGACCTTCTTATATCCTGCGCCTCAACAAAATATTTACTAGTTACTGTTGTTGTTGTTGTTAGATTCCATATAACATAAAAGAAAAAGTTTCACTTTACCTTTTTCTAAAAATAATAAAAGTAAAGAAAATATAGTTATATTCAAGTTATAAATTTAAAGAGTTCGTAATGTACGAAGTTTTTAAAATAAGCTTTGTCCTCCCTCAAGCCAAAACTTGTACACTAAAAACTAAAAAAGTTCAATTATTCTATGGTTTGATTCATTGATGAAAATTTTAATATATGAGCCCGGAACTAACTCAAATGTATGCGACCAATCCGCACAAGTTGACCCGCTCGTCCACTCGGCCTTTGGAGAGTCGCTTGAAACCCTAATTAGTGGATCGGACCAGGCTCCGGACCAGGCTCAGGCCCATTTAAATTCTCTCAAAAGCCGCTAACCAACCCATTTAATTTGAGCCGAATTATAAGGTAATTCGGGTCATTGGACTCGGACTCGGAGTTCCCAAATAGAGAAATAATTTAGATGAATTAACAGAGTTTATGCGGAGCTTACTGGGTCTAATCCCGTTCTTTCTACGTTCTATTGTTATGAATTGGATTCGCTTGCTTACTTTATTCCAAATATCTTGTCGGTGTCAAGAATACGGTCGCCGGTGAACGGAGTAGCTAAACTAAGGTATGCAAAATGGAGGAAGGAGAGAGTGAGAGAGTTACAGAAGTGATCTACGAGACACGCTATCACGCCTCTTCAGGGCTTTGCTCTTCCGAGTGCCCTCGTCTTCCTTCTAATAAGGTTTGCTTTGACATTTCTTCTCTCTTTTTCTTCCTTATTGGATCCTATCTACGTTTTAAAATCGTTCTATCTCTATTTGGTACTTATTGGCCTTGAAGTTTTCAACTTCTTGTCATTAGAAGTCCCCAATCTTTTCGATTTTTATCGCAACAGCATGATCGATCTTTTTGTTTGTTTATCTCAGGTGATAGATAGCTGCAAAGGAGGTTTTCTATCCCTTTTCTTGGCTAGAGGTAATTTCAATTCGGTCGAGTTTTTTTCTTTCTTTTTTTTTTGCGTTTGGTCAACTACTGGGGATATGATAAGATTAACGGCTATGGATATATTTTGTAAAATTAGAATGAATAGATTGCAGTTGTTACTTAATCTTTTGAATGTTGTTTCTTATTTGTTATAACAGTTGGGGCCATTTTCAATTGTTTATACATAGATGCTTAACTGATATCATGTTTGATTCATTTTTAAATTTGAAAATGTTATTGTTATTTTGAAAAAGAAGATGGACTTTATGCTAACTTGGTTTTGATAGTAGTAGGTATTCTTTTTTTTGTTGGTGGCTAATAATCTTTTTTTTTAATATGTTGGTTTTCAGCTAATGCTTGAATGATAGTTGTTTACCTTATGGTGGATTATATCTTGATTGTGGGATTTTAATTAATCCCCACCTTTTCTTTCTTCCTCTTGTTGCTGGTAAGGTGTCAGTCAACTTAAAGAGAAATGGAGGGGGAAGAAGGACCAAACAAGAATCAAGAAACCCGCATCCTTGTTTATCTCTCCGAGAGGTGAGCGTGTGGCTGTTGCTACTGGAGATCAGATTACCATCTTGAGGAAGGAGGATGACTACCAAGAACCATTTGGAGTTTTTGCGAGTAAGATTTACTTTGTTGAAGTCACATATTATTTATATATGTCTTTGTTGATACTGTCCAATTTGGTACATGGGAGTTTTTTGTGTTTCTTTCATTTTTTATGTTCTTCTAAGGCTTTTCTGCATCCAATTACAATTGCGAATATTATTCTTGATCTTGAATTTGATACTTTCTGCTGATTTTTTTGTGTTAGAGCTATAGACATGCCAACTACTTGTATTAAGTCAATGGTACCCTGTCTTCCTTTTATTTATATATTCTTTTGAATAATTTGCATCAGTTATGCGAAGAGCATATAGCAGACAAGAGCCTGCTCATCAACGTACTGTTGCAAACTATTTCTCAACCAGAGATAAATTTAAACGTCTAACTCTACACTTATGCCAATGAGGGAATTTGATGCTCAACATCAAAATGAAATTAAGCATACAGCCTAACAGTTGCATACCAAGATCCCATATCTCGTTGCCATAGATTGCCAGGTGGATCTACTTGCTTCCCTTGCCTTATACATCTGTCCTCAGTAGGTATTCTATTTAGAATGATTAGAAAAGAGACCAAGTTGTTCTTTGTAATTACATTGAAACTGCATGTAATCTTTCACTAGGCACTCTTTGGCTCAGTTGCTCCGTATACTGTAGCTTTTCTTTTTAAAATCACCTCTAGATCTGCAGCCATCTAAGTCCAATCACAGCCTTGCAAAATTGCAGACGCTTTACTCTGGAGACTTATATCTGAGTCACATACTGCTCTAAAAGAGATATGCTTGATTAGGACTATGAAAGGTGCCAATTATCCATCAGAAATGAGTATCCTTCTGATTCCAAACCTTCGTTTTAGAAGGACCCTAACACTATTCTTAACCTATCTATCTTCCTCCAGTCCAAGTGTAAGTTTCTGGAATTTTAGGACTCCAGAAACTTCTTCCCTTCAGCAATCTTCTGCTTCATAATAAGCATCTTGATTTGAGTTCTTTGTAGGTTTGTATCTGGTCCACCAAATTACCATTTTAGAACAAGATATTTGGCAATGTTTGAAAGGGTTAAAATCTCTCATCGCCATGACTTTCTTGCAACATATTGATGATTGATTTATACTCCTTAATGATTCTCTGTTGTGAGTTTTCTAGTTTGTCAGTTTAACATTGAATACACTTCATAATCCAGAGAGTTCAGTTTTGTACTTTTTGCTATTTACTTGTGTCCTACTGAAGCTTTTTTCTGACTCATATTCCATGAATCAGGTAGCAGCCTTGGTACATTTATTTCTGGAGGTTGGTCAGAATCTCATGATATTCTTGGTGTTCTAGATGACACCAATACGCTTTACTTTGTCAAAGAAAATGGTGAAGAGATGACAAGGATTACAAACAGGCAATTAAAAGTGTCTCTACCAATAATAGGGCTAATCTTGCAGGATAATTTTGATGCAAAAACATCTTGCTTGTAAGTTTCCATCACAAATAATCCAAAGTTGTGCATGTGTTTATAAATGTTTGCCCGCTATGTCAAACTTGTCAGCTGATTACTCTATCGTGAAAAATTTCAGGTGTAGCTTCATGTTGTTAACAAATGATGGATCTCTTCACCAAATAGAACTCAGTCAAGAATCAAACATTTCAATTCCCCCATTGAAAAGCTCAAGCGGTGGCTTAACCACAAAGAGACAATTCCCTAACAATGTTGCTTGCTTTGAATATGATCCAGAGCATTCTCTGCTTCTTGTTGTTGGCAGTACTGTTACTATGCCATTGGCATCTAATGGGAATTCTGGTAAGTTTTAATTTGATTCCTATGCTATTCAGGCATAATATTGATCTGTTAAGGGTTTTCTTGCACATTATTTTACTAGTTATTTTATTGGGCTATGCTGATTTCGTTTCAAAACTGTGATGTTGGGTGATCTGATCCTTCCATCATTGAGCACAATTGATCTTTGTCAAACCTGTTGGGAATGAATTTGCATAATTCACAAAACCTTGGGGAATTCTTGCCATCAGACTGTTTTTAAAACTTTTAGTTAAATATGTTTGCTGATTTGTTTATTTTCTTACAGGATACTGTCATCTGTCTCTTTGGCACAAATGTCAGACGTTAGAACTGAAATCACTGTTCACCCTTCAACTTGAAGGCATGTATTTTAAACCACAAGGGTATGTAGGTTATCTAACACAGCCAAAGGTGCTAATGTCACCACAGGGCAAGTTTGTTGCTACTTTGGATATTAGGGGATGCTTCTACATTTTTAAGCTCAATATAGAATGCCACACACTTTCTAACTTTTCTGGCCGAGTGAGTGTCAGAACACCAGAAACAAATAAGTTATCTACTGAGGTTGATGAACCTTTTGGTAACATAAAGGACTTTACTTGGTGGTCTGACCATATTTTGTCTATTGTGAAAGGAGATGGCACATTCACTATGATCAATATCCTTACTGGAATGAGTGTACAAGAGAATAATCCTGTATATTCAATGCCTGTTGTAGAAAGAGTACGACAATTGAAAGGACATGTGCTTCTTCTAGAGTGCAAAATGTGTGGAGAGGTTCAAGTTTCATCTAAACATCAGAGGGAATCAAGTGACTCTTCTAAGTTAGAGGAGAATACTGGAGAAGAATGTGACTGTGCTGATATTTTCAGATTGCAATGGAGCCTTATATCAATTTCACAGAGATCTATTCCAGAAATGTATAATATCTTAATTAGCAAACATGACTATCAGGCAGCATTGGACTTTGCTAATCATCACGGCTTGGACAGAGATGAAGTTCTGAAATCGCAGTGGTTACACTCTGGTCATGGAACAAGAGAGATAAATATGATTTTATCTAATATTAAGGATCAAGGTTTTGTAATTTCTGAATGTGTTGATAAAGTTGGACCAACAGAAGATGCAACCAAAGCATTACTTGCACGTGGGCTGCATGCAACTGATCAGTTCTGCTTTTCAGAGTCTTATGATTGCGAATATGGCCAAATGTGGAAATTCCGTATGGCTAGACTTCAGTTATTGCAATTCAAGGACAGGCTAGAAACATATCTGGGAATAAACATGGGCAGGTACTATGTCCTCTTGGTGATATGGATGTTCACATTTTGTTGTTCCCTGCTTTTGCTCCCTCCCACAAATTAGTCTTAGAACTCAACTTGGTTGAGATATATAGTTGCATGGAGAGGCACAATAGCATTTACGCGAATTCTTTTGAAACTAATGGAGGTGCACAATAGCGTTTACGTGAATTCTTTTGAAACTACTTTGGCAGAAAATGTTTTATGATAGCTATGAATCATCAGTACTTTGTCTGAACAGTGTATGTGTTCATGTGATTGATGTGCTATTCATGCATGTGATTGTTATCCTGTAGTTGCAGTGATCATTGCTTTTGGTATTAGTTCTACCTTGAAATTTTAGATTCTTGAAATCCAGAAACATGTTAAGCTAAATGCAATTGAGTTTGATGCATATATTCATTGATGGTTTCTTCCCTAGAAGTTTTATGCACCTTTTACAAGTGACAAAAATGCTGTGATTCCTTAAAGCTACAATAGGACTACAATGGTTGTTGCGGCAATTAAGAGTTTCTTTGACACTTTCGTTAGTATGGAGATTTAGTATTTAATCTACTTATCTACCAAGATTTACCCATGGTTATTAATTGTTGTCTGCATTGTTTTTAGGAATTTGCTACACTTTCGGAAGTCTTACGTTGTTTAACAAAGTTATTTTCTGTGGCTTTTCAATTGACTGAGAGCTTAATGATATGGTTTTGTGCAGGTTTTCTGCACAGGAATATAGCAAATTTCGCTTTGTGTCTCTAACTGAGGCTGCTGTTACACTTTCTGAAAGTGGAAAAATTGGTGCTTTGAACCTTCTCTTCAAGCGTCATCCCTATTTGTTGAGTCCTTCTATTTTGCAAATATTAGCTGCAATCCCTGAAACAATTCCTGTTCAGACATATAGGCAACTTCTCCCTGGAAGTTCTCCTCCCTCGAACATTCTTCTTAGAGAAGAAGATTGGGTTGAAAGCGAGGAGATGGTAAGCTACATTAACAATTTATCTGGCAATCATGAGATTGATCTCCAGATCAGAACTGAGCCCATTATTAAGCGTTCCAGGGGTCCTCTTTGGCCATCAGTTGATGAACTGTATTTGTGGTATAAGAATAGAGCTAAAGATATTGATCATTACACTGGACAGCTGGAGAACTGCCTTTGCCTTATTGATGTTGCTTGTCAAAAAGGCATTGAATTACAAAATTATAAGAATGATATTTTATATTTACACCACCTTATATATTCTGATGACAACAGTGATGAGATAGGCTTCAATATTACTCTTGTTGCCTGGGAACAGTTATCTGATTATGAAAAATTCAGAATGATGCTTAAGGAGGTGAAAGAAGAAAATGTGGTCAAAAAGTTGCATGATTTGGCAATTCCTTTTATACAAAGTAGGTTTCGTGAGTCAACCTCTATTACTCAAGATCCACCCTCACATGGACTACTCTCATTAGATGAATGCGAATCATTTATGGTCCAATGGCTAAAGGAGGTTGCATTGGAGAATAAATTAGACATCTGCATGAAGGTCATTGAGGAAGGATGCAAGGATTTGCAAAGTAATGGTTACTTCAGGGATGAATTTGAAGCTGTAGATTGTGGTTTGCAGTGCATATACTTGTTCACAGTTACAGATAGATGGGGTACTATGAATGCCTTATTGTCAAAGCTTCGACAAATGCAGGGTAAGATTCATTTCGACATTCTTTTTCATACAATGCATATTGAAATTTTGTTGCATATCCGTTAGCAAGTTAATTTCTTCTATGCCCAATCCATCAGGGGTTTCTAGCCTCGGCTTGGGATTCGCTATTCACATCAGGTGGAAGGGAAGGAAGAGTAATAGTTGATGCAAATTGGAGGTTTAATGATATTGGGGATATAGAATTTTAATTTACAGATAATATTATATAGATAAGATTTCATCATGTGTTTTTAATCAAGTTCATATCTCTGATTTTCAGCTTTTTTTGGTGATAAAAATAATTTCTTTTTCTTGCTTTTCTTCATCGTCTATTATCTTGGATCGTGGCTGTATTGAGCTTCATTGTCTTTATAGCATTGAAAAATAATATTTCATTGTTTCTTTTTGTAACTTGAAATATGTATCCTCAGAAATCCTATTTTCTGTTATACATATTTATCTGGTTAATTAAGACTATAGTTGTTATATTTGATGCTAAAATGTGCTTACTAATCTCAGTCAATAACATTTTACTTTACAGATGCAGAAATACATATCGAAAGCCTTGTAGAAAGACTCAAACTTGCAGAAGGTCATATTGAAGCAGGCAGGATTCTGGCACATTACCAGGTCTTTGTTTTCTCTTTGTGATGATTTATTCTGATTTGGTGTCTTTTATTACTTTTCTCTATGGTTCACACTCCAGCTGTACATTATATGAAAATATACTAATCGTGGTCTCTTCTGCTGCTTGACTAATTTATTGTTTTATTAGGCATTTATTGATGTCTTACCTTGTATAAGGAAATCTTAACAATGATTTTCTTTTAGTTAAGATCATGAATTGACTGCTTATTGACAAAAAACAGAAGCAGTTAGATCAATGGTGAACTGATATTGGTAGCTGTGTCATACTAGTGTGATGATTCTCTAATTTGCATTTATATGTATCTTCTGTAACATACTAATTGAAACTGACATTTTTGGAATGATAGTTGTGTAATCTAATGGCATCAATTAGTTAACTGGCTAGTCCAGCTCATCGAGCCTCTGGATCATTTTGGTTAGTGTTGTGGTCAGTTTCCCAAAGCTGGCCAGAATAACTAACAGTCTGATGACTGGTTGGGTAGGGAACCAAGTGAAGTGGTCTGTTAAACCAAGTCAATTGTGAAATCCTTTTTTTTTTTTTTGCTACATTCTGATTCATTGCCTGAGTTTCGCTATGGTAATATTCATCGAACTTTTAAAACCATATATTTATAACATATTAATAAGCTGTAAAGATTGATTATTACATTTAGTTTTTGATCTTACTTTCTGAATCAGTTTATTTGTTGCTTAAATTTGATAGTTTGGGAATCAAAGAGTTATAAACTAGTTCTTTTATATATTTCAATCAAATATTTTATAGGTGTTAAATTTTTTGAAAAATTGGGCCCAAATAAACCAAGTACATACAAGTCCAAATGAGGTTCCATCTTAAAACCAATTGGTGATAGGAGTAATTAATTAGACTTATATGTATGCTTAAGGCCATATGTTCTTTTCATGTGAGACAAACTCCCACTTATATTTCAACAAGCCCCCCTCACATGTGGGCTAATTTAAGGCCCAACACGTGACAGTTTATCGTGTCAAGGTAGTGACGATTGATCCACTAGGCTTGTATGTTAGTCTTCTTTCCCCTCTTTCTTCAATGTGGGACACTTATATGTAGGTATTCCCAACACTTTCCCTCACATGTGAGTCCCTTTCTACTTGGGCAATTTGGAGAGGTACGTAAACAATCCTCATCAGGGCTGGACTCTTGTTGGGGCAAACAATACTGCTGGGCCACTTGCTCCATGTAGACTTGAAATCCTTCTCCAGTCGCTTAAATGATGGGTCCCCTTCTAGGGCAAATAGTAGGTCAAGTTCTAATTTGCTGTGATACCATGTTAAATTTGCATTGGGCCTACAGGCCCATACGAGGAGGAAAGTTAGACCACATAAGCCCAAGTAAGCTTCCATCCTATAACTAATTGGCAATAGGTGGAGTAGCCCACTAAGCTTCTGTGTTAGTCTTCTTTCCGCTCGTTCTTTAACGTGGGATACTCACATGTAAGTATTCTCAATAATAGGCATATGAAGTCCTCAATATGTTAAGTGGAAAATTACTAATGTATTTAACTTTATTAATATATACTTTTTTATTTGTTACTAAATTGTCTATAAAATTAATTTAATATAATATGCAAAAATTTCATACAATGAATACAAATTATTACTTATCACTAGTCGACTTTTGTTTGATCTTTACTTGAGCTTCCTGATTCAATGATTTAGTATAGTATTAAAGTGTTGATCAGGATTGCTGTATGCCATGTTTCCTGTGGTCTTGTCGGAAGTGATTTTGATGATGTCTTTTGCTTCCAGGTACCAAAGCCAATAAATTTTTTTCTCAACGCTCATGCCGATGAAAAGGGTGTGAAGCAGATTCTTCGCCTCATACTTTCAAAATTTGCTCGTCGACAGCAAGGCCGGTCAGATAATGATTGGGCAAGTATGTGGCAAGACATACAATGCATACGAGAAAAGGCTTTTCCCTTTCTTGATCCCGAGTATATGCTAATGGAATTCTGTAGAGGACTACTTAAAGCTGGAAAATTTTCTCTGGCAAGAAACTATCTAAAGGGTACAAGTTCTGTGTCCTTGGCATCAGATAAAGCAGAAAATCTTGTCATTCAAGCTGCACGTGAGTACTTCTTCTCGGCTTCAACTCTGTCTTGCCCTGAAGTAAGTGCACATACATTATATGCTGGTTTTTGTCAATGAAATTCCTTCATCTTATACTTTAATGGCATAACATTTGCTCCATGAAATCTTGAAGATATCATGATCAGTTGCATTATTCCTCATTATTCCTTTGGTTCCAGGGCTTGCATTTTTAAATGTCAAATATTTTATTTCCTGAGAAGTTATGGTGAAATTTCTGAATTGACTACAATAGCAACCATGCTATAATAATGGCCCTAGCATTTGCCTTGTCCTGAAAAGTAGATTTCTATGTTCATGATCTCTTTTTTATTAATCAGAAAAGCTGTCCAACATATGTACTACTTATGCGAAATAGTACAATAACTATGATATATGTGGAGTTTCTTCGTGCATTTGGGCTTGATTGCTTCGTTATGTATAATATCTTAGTCAATTAGATGTTTATTGATTCTGCTGCTCACGATCTTCCCATTTATATTTATCGATTCTTTTTCGCAACTTGTTTCAGATCTGGAAGGCCAAGGAATGCCTCAGTCTGTTTCCAAGTAGCAGAAATGTTAAAACAGAGGCTGATTTAATTGATGCACTCACTATCAAACTTCCAAACCTTGGAGTTACTCTGCTACCCTTGCAATTTAGGCAAATAAAGGATCCCATGGAGATGGTTAAAATGGTAATCACTAGTCAAGCTGGAACTTATTTACCAGTTGATGAAATTATGGAGGTCGCCAAACTTCTTGGATTAAGCTCTCCAGATGACATATGTACTGTTCAGGAAGCTATAGCTAGAGAAGCTGCAGTAGCCGGTGATCTGCAATTGGCATTTGATCTGTGCCTTACATTGGCAAGAAAGGGACATGGTCTCATTTGGGATTTATGTGCTGCGATAGCTAGGGGACCTGCACTTGAAAATATGGATTTAAGCTCTCGTAAACAGTTATTAGGTTTTGCATTAAGTCATTGTGATGAGGAATCTGTTGGTGAGCTGCTTCATGCATGGAAAGATCTAGACACGCAAGGCCAGTGTGAGAATTTGTTGATGTTAACTGGGACAAATTCTCCTACATTTATGACTCAAGGTTTAACAGCATCTCCAATCCATCAAAAGCAGCATATGGTTGACCTCAGTGATTACTCTGATCAGTTTAAAGGGATGAGCCATGATGATAATGAAGTTCATTTCAATGCCATCAAGAACATACTTTCTTCTGTTGCTAAGAGTTTCCCTGGTGAGGATGGAACTGATTTAGGATTGCCATGGAGAGAAAGCACAAAGATATTATCTTTTGCTTCTTGCCAACTTCCATGGTTGCTTGAATTGAGTAGGAAAGTCGAAAACCTTAAAAGATTGATACCTAATTTTATTCCTGGAAAGGAATATGTGAGCTTGCAAACACAAGCTATGATGACTATTCTGTCCTGGTTAGCAAGAAATGGTTTTGCACCCCATGACAACGTAATTGCCTCTCTGGCAGGGTCAATCATGGAACCTCCTGTTACAGAACAGGAAGATGTCAGGGGTTGCTGTTACTTGTTAAATCTTGTGGATGCCTTTAGTGGAGTAGAAGTAATAGAAGAGCAGCTGAGGATAAGAGAAAACTATCAAGAGATTTGTAATATCATGAATGTCGGGCTGACATACAGTTTACTGCATAACTTTGGAGTTGAGTGCAAGGGTCCAACTGAGAGGAGGGAACTTCTGATAAGGACATTTCATGAGAAACATACACTACTCAGTTCTGGTAATTGGCTTTAATGCTGAAGTTTTTGAAATTTATACTCCGAATTATTTGGGTACAATTTTGTCCATGATACTGGATGTTTAATGACAATGACTGTGCGGTCTTTGCCTCGCAACTACAGTGATATAATTCTTTTCTTATCATTTCAAATGCAGATGAAATGGAAAAGTTTAACAAAGTGCAATCCACATTCTGGAGGGAATGGAAGCTGAAATTAGAAGAGAAAAAGCGTGCTACTGAACATTCTAGAACGTTAGAGCAAATCATTCATGGTGTTGATGCTTCACGCTTTCTGTCTGGTGACGTAAATTACATTGAGAGTTCTATTTTCACACTGATTGAATCAGTGAAGACTGAAAAGAAGTTTATAATAAATGATGTTTTGAAATTGGTGGGCAGTTATAATCTAAATCGCAATGAGGTACATATCTATAACCTATCAAGGATGCACATGATATGCATGCATATATAATTTTGTCTTTATGACTAAAAATAACTGTTAGTTTATGAATGGATTTTCTGTTATTCACTAAGCTTTAATTTTATAGTTAGTAGTGTCAACATTACCAAATTTATGAGGTTCTTTTCTTTTAATGAGAACTTGAGATGAATTTTCCTAAGGTTTTTGGTAAATTTATATATAAATATTTTTGCTTATCAATGCATTTGTGTTAGAACTCAATTTTTCAAAATTTCATATATCTTAAATAAAAAGTAAACAATATTTTGTTGAATTTCGTTTACCTGTGCACACCAAAACAAATTTAATTGACAGACTGCGGTCTAATTATGCTTGCCTTCATCCCTTTTCTACATACTATTTGACCATGATCTAAAGATGTTATTGAACCTATTTTAGATTTAAAATAAATACCACAATAACATCCCTGCGTGAATATATTTATTCTGTGTTCATGTTGTTCAAATTTAACCCAACATTAGTTCAAAAAGAGCAATTTATGTTGATCACCTTTCAAAACATTCCCTATTAACATTTCATGTTTCCATATATCTTAGCAAGATTATTTGCTAGTGCGAGAGAATTTAGTAACATGCTGAAATTTACTATTTAGTTATCAGCAGTATTTTATCCTTGGATTTGCAAAAAGGAAATCACATGCGCTTGTGACTTGATAGATAATGAAGTCTTACTTTGTTCAACAGGTGCTACTGAAGTACCTAACCTCTATCCTTGTGTCTGAGGTTTGGTCTAATGATGATGTAACTGCTGAAATATTTGGAGTAAAAGGAGAATTAATTAATTGTGCTTCCAAAACTATAAAAACTATTTCCTTGGCCGTATACCCTGCAATTGATGGGTGCAACAAGGAGCGGCTTGCTTACATATATAGCCTCCTCTCAGACTGCTACTTGCAGTTGGAGGAAAACAAAGAACCATTGCCAGTAATGCACCCAGATTCTTCAAATCTGTCTGCTTTAGAAATGTCTCACTTGTGCAAGGTGTTCACACAAGAATGTCAGAGAGTTTCTTTTATTAAGGACCTAAACTTCAAGAATATTGCTGGATTAGACAGTCTGAATTTACAACATTTCCGTGATGAAGTCTACAGATGCATTGATGAAGTTAACTTAGATGCCTTGGCAAAAATGGTACAGACACTTGCTGGTATTCATGGAGATTTGACGCATGATGATCTCATGTCATGGCAGGATGTTTATGAGCATTATATTCTAAATTTGATGATGAATTTAGAAAAGAGAGTTATAACTGAGTTCTGTGTTGCGAGTCCTGAATACTTTCAGCGGTTTACCTGTCAACTTGAACAAACGTATTCTGTTTGCAGAATGTACATAAGACTTTTGATGCCTGCAGATGTTTTGGGCATTATGAAGTGGTATTTCACTGTAATTATACGTCTGCATGGATGTTATGGCACTGTACCTGATGATTCTTTGTGGCAGGACTGCCTTATCGCCCTTTTGAACTTTTGGTCTAGATTAACTGATGAAATGCAAGAAGTTGCATCTCTTCAGAATTTGAAAGAAACTCTCGTATTGGATGCAGTTTGCTTGAAGATTTTTACCAGGTTAGTGGTAGAGGACAGTGTTTCACCAAGTCAGTGCTGGAGCACCATTGTTACCTATGTCATGTTTGGTTTGACTGGTGATTTTGCGGCCGAGATACTTAATTTTTGCAGAGCCATGGTGTTTTCTGGTTGTGGGTTTGGAGCAATTTCTGAAGTTTTCTGCAAAGCAATGTCACAATATAATCTCATTTCAACTCCTAATACTGGATCCCAAGACCTTCCCTATATTTATGCAAGCATACTTGATGCTATTCTGAAAGATTTGGTACACGGTTCCCTTGAGCCTCAGCATTTATACAGTCTGTTGTCGACTCTAAGTAAATTAGAAGGTCAAATGGAGGATCTGCAGAGAGTCAGGCAGGTGGTGTGGGAGAAAATGGCCCAATTTTCTGATGATCTGCAGATACCTAGTCATGTCCGAGTTTATGGTCTAGAGCTGTTGCAATTTATCACAGGTACAGGTATAAAGGGTTTCTCTACGGAGTTGCAATCTTGTGTCACTCCATGGGAAGGATGGGGTGAGTATCTTTCTGCAAGTAAAAGGAGTGACACCAATGCCAATCTTGGTTTGCCAGATAACATAGGTGGTTTTAACAAGCTTACAAGCACTTTAGTTGCCCTGAAATCAACTCAGCTTGCTGCAGCCATTGCCCCTAGCATCGAAATTACACATGCTGATCTCGTCAATGTTGAGAAAGCAACCTTGTGCTTCTTGAAGTTGTGTGAAGCTTCAAGCACTGTTCACCATTTTGACACATTGCTGGCTATTTTGGAAGAATGGGAAGGGTTTTTTGTAGTTGGAAGAAACGTGGTAGAATCTACTGAAGCATCTGAAGCTGGAAACAGCTGGAATGATGATGATTGGGATGAAGGATGGGAAAGTTTTCAGGAAGTAGAATCTTTTGAAAAAGAAAAGACAGACAAGTCGCTGTGTGTTCATCCTTTACATCTGTGTTGGTTAGAGATTTTCAAAAAACTATCTACGTTGTCCCAGTTTGACGAGATCTTGAGACTGATTGACCAGTCATTGTCAAAATCCAATGGACTCGTTCTTGACGAAGAGGATACCCAGACTTTAACTGGCATTATCCTTTACAGCAATTGTTTCGTGGCTTTGAAATTGGCTCTTCTTCTGCCTTACGAAGCAGTTCAGTTACAGTGTCTAACTGTCGTAGAAGAGAAACTGAAAGGAGGCATCCCAGTTGCACAGGGTGGGGACCATCATTTCCTGACTGTTGTTTTATATTCTCGGATAATATCAACCGTAATCACCAATCCACTATACGGTACTACTTTCTCTTATATTTGCTATTTGGTTGGTAATTTCGGCCGCCACTATCAGGAAAACCTGTTATCACGGAGGGGAAGGAATGAAAGTGTTGATACTGAGACAGACTTTCTGGTCTTCGGTAGAATTCTGTTCCCTTGCTTCGTTTCAGAACTTGTGAAGGCCAATCAACAGATCCTGGCTGGATTTATTGTCACAAAATTCATGCATACAAATCCAGCTCTTAGTCCCATTAATGTCACAGAAGCTAGTCTCCGTAGATTCCTAGGAAGACAGCTTCATGTCTTGAACCACGATGAGTTTTCTACTGAGATACCTGTTTCATGTACGGTATTAAAAAATGTGATCTGCGGCTTAAAAGTCCAATTGGATAACTTGATTCGGTCTGCTTTGGAATTACTGTAGATTAATGTTTAGATGAGTCGTGATAGGGACATGCTCTAGAAAGTTTCTAGTTTAGGTTTGCAGTCCGTGCAAATCTTCTTGCAGACAAGATCTTGTTACTGGCTACTATGTTTACGGGTTACCAATGATAAGCATGTAAACAAGATGTATATTTTGGGGCGGTTGTTTCTATTTTTTATTTTTTTGTTTTTATTTTTTAAATTTAATAAAAAATTTGTTTGTTTGAATTTTTAGTTTCTGCTTTTAATTTTAGTTTTTTTTCCAATTTTTTAAAATTATGAAAATTATAAAAGTGATTTTTATTTTCTATTTCTGTTTTTTATAATATGATTTGTTATCATTTAAATATATATTATTTAATTATTTATAAAAATTATGAATAATTTAATTTAATTTAATTTTTATAATTAAATTATATGTAATTAAATTTTAATAATTATTAATAAATTTAATTAAATTTAAAATATATAAATATTCAAATAAATTTTGATTTAATAATTAAAATATATTTCAAATAAATAATAACTTATAAATTATTTATTTTATTAAAATAACAATTTTTTAATAAATATTACATAAGAGATTAAATACATTTATTTAATTAAAAATAATTTATCTTTAAGCTTTATCTAATATGTAATTATTATCAGTGATAAAAATATAACAACATTAACAACTAAACATGTTTTTGTTTTTATTTGAAAGAAAAAAAGAAAAAAAATTGAAAACGAAAATTAAAAACTACAACAGAAAAATAGAAATAGAACCAAACGATCTTTTAGTTAATCTTGTTTTTGGACTTTTGACTGACGAAATAACTTGTTGAGTTAAAAGTGACAATTATGAATTGAATCTAGTTCTTATTCTAGGCTCAGTTTGGCACTGTTAGGAAATCTCTATATGAGGAAGAGTACAATCTCCCTCTTTATTGTTTGATTTTCTCTTTATTCTTGAGATCTTTTCCTTATATAATTACTTGCTACAAGGGTCTTGTGTTACTTGCTACAAGGGTCTTGAGTTAGAATCAAGCCCTTAGCTAAATATTCTCTGATTTTAACATGGTATCAGAGTCTAGTTTTCAAACCTCAAAATCTTCTTTACCGATAATACCTTAACACCTTCTAATTTATCTAAAACACTTACGCCCACTTATCAAAACCAAAAACCAAATCACAGATAGTGTCGTCATCAAAATACTAGGAGTTGCCAGCGACCATCAAAGAACTAATAGTGTCGTCGAAAAAGCACCCATATGCTAACTCATGGGCATCATGTGTCATCATTCGGCGACGACAGTTTGATGGATCAGTTTGCCTCCTTGTCCTGAATGAAGTTCTGGTCTTGCTTTCTGTCAAAACTAACTAGAACATGGGTATTTTGATAATAGTAAAGTCTTTATACGTTTCGGAACATTGTCAGTAGTATTACTAGTGTCCGTTTAACAAGAAAATATGTCCAACATAATGGGGAGATGTCAGATTCTAGTAGCAAATCATTACTAGGTGTTGCAACAATGGGTTCCTCAACTTTGTGAATCACTAAGCAATGTTTGAATGGTAATAACTATTTTTTTTATATAAGAATGTAGAATTGTTCTTTAGAGGTCAGAGAAAGTTGTTCCATCTTACATTTGATCCTCTAATTGATCAGAAAATACTGAAAAATTGATAAGGTAATGATGCACAATTACTACATATTCTTTTCGATTATATGAAATCTGAAATCTTAGTCCTATTCTCTCATGTTAGCACTTATAAGCAAGCTTTGGGATTATGCTAAGCTTCTTTAGTCCAATAACATGCTTCATATGTATGATATTTTTGTTGAGTTATTTCAGTCCAAATAGGAGGGAAGATTGATTGAATATTTTGGGAAAGTAAAACATGCAATTGAGGAGTTGAATTCTCTATTACTGATCACATATGATATTAAGGAAATGTAGATTCAAAGACAACCCTTGGTGACTATGACATTTTTTACTGGATTCAAACTTGAGTTTGAGCTTGTGCAAGCATAAATCTTGGAAGGAGTAAACTTTTCATTCTTAGTTGAAGTATACTCCAAACTCTTTCGCTCTATGACTACAGCGAATCCACCAGAGAATAACTCTGAGAGGTTAGCACTTGCGGCATAATCTGATTCACAAGTCAAAGGAAGCCAAGGGCGAAATCGAGGAGGACACGGTGGTCGTGGTGGTCGAGGAAGACGTGGTAGAGGCTCACAACTCCATTGCACAAATTGTGATAAATGATGAAAAGTCTTGTTGGGATAAATGATCGCAAGGTTACATGTTGGGATAAATGATCGCAAGATTGCATACGCTAAGTTTTAATATTTATAACCTCGATATTTCCGCAAGTGCACGAGTCGTTCATTTAGTACCTAAGATATTGTTCTTACAAGGAGGGTTAACCTAATCCTAAAATCTATGGCTTGACTAAATTTCACAAGAAATCAAAATAAACAACTAATGCAGAAATTAACCAATCAACAATCAATATCAATAATTGAACTCATATAATATAAACAAAATAGCAATTTTGCACAACCCAATCCAGAATCAACCTAGAAACTACCAATTGAGAGAAAGGGAATTTTAATCCGAAATTAATGAAAATCTAATTAATTATGGAATTATCAAATTATTGGGTCTAGACGGTCCTATGGTGGATTACTCTCTATCGAGTTATAATCTGTAAACCTAATTTATAAACCCTAATTTAAATTATGGAATTGTAATCTATCAAACTACCTAACTCTTATTAGCCCAATTTGAAGATACTCACTCGGTTCATCCTCTCAGTTTATTATCGAATTATTAAGCACATATATTGAATCACAAATAACTCAATGAAAACACAATAAATCAAACTTCATTAATCTCAAGAATCAAAATCCCGAAGGTGAGTTCAGACAAAAATCGACATTCAACAACAACTATTCTCAATAATTATCCCAAGTCTATACATCAATAAAATTGAAATAAAAACGGAAAATATTGTCAGAACAAACTCGTGGAGGCAGTGACTGCGGGAAACCACTTGTTTCGGGAAGTACTTCGCGTCAAACTTCTTCTCCGGGTCTCTCTTCCTTCGTCTCCTTCCTTAAATCTCTCGATATGTTTTCTAAGATTTCGGAATTGACTGATGCAAAAAGGCTTCAAAGGCTGTTTCCTTTGTTCTTTAATGTTTTATCGTGGCCCAAAGTGAACGATCGTAGCCTGGTTCAGAGCTCTCTGTCACGATCGTGACCCAAAGTGCACAATCGTGACTTGGGTCTTATCATCTCGCCTCTTTTTGCCATGATCGTGGGCCATGTTTTTGGTCCGAAACTTTTCAAAACTCCTCCGTTCTTTTCCATTTACCCTGAAATACTAACAAATACATTAAGGTACCTCAAAAATATAACATTTAAGTTCAAAGACTCATACGAACCTATAAAAACACTTAAACACATAAACTAACATAATTAAAACATAAATACACACTAAACACTTAAATTAATACTAAATACCTAACCCTAAAACATAATACAAATCACAATTATCATCATCCTCATACTTAAACATTTGCTTATCCTCAAGCAAACAAAAAAAAAAACAAACACACAACACACAATGCAATAATGAGATAATGGCTTCGAATTCATGAAATAAATTTAATCTTAAACACAATTATACAAGTTATATCTAATCATTAACATGCAAAATCTATGTCTAGGGGTTTTGAACTAAATATACAATTTAATCGAGATCTAAGTGTTAATTTATTTACCCTTTTCAATTGTACATAGACATTAATAATTCTTTGGTCCTTCAGACTCTGCAACTGTTCCTAAGTATATTATCATGAAAAGTCAAGCTTATTACAAGTCTGGTAGGTCTTATTAAGGAAACACAATTTTTTAAATTCATTTTTAAACATAGACCTAGTCTTTTTACGCGGAGGCAAACATTAGTAATGAATGTCAATCCGGTTACTCAACTAAATCATGTTTTTAATAAATAGCTTGGTTGAAACGTCATTATAGCTTTTTGACGCGAAGGCACACATTTGTGATACGTGTCGATCCGATTACTTAGCTATATCATGTTTTCAACTGGCTATTAGCTCTATTCATAACCCGAAGGCCAGCAGAATAGTGATTTATTTAACAAAAAGTTTTTTTATTTTATTAGCCTACCTTGTTGTTTAAGCTACTAATTTCCATGAAAAATACTAGTTAAGCTACTTGAGTTGAAAGGCCTCAAATTATCAATGAATGTGACAACCTATAGGGTGCTAAATTTATACTAAATCCTAATTAAGCTGTATATTTATCCAAAGACTCCTA
>JAOTAY010000189.1:29010812-29021717 GCA_025629805.1 Erythroxylum baracoense
TTGTGTATTGAGATTTCGGATTTTGTTGTAATGTGGCTTGAAAGGCCATTATAGCTTTGTACAACCCTTTGTTGAGGATACTGAAATGTAATTGATGAAAGTTATTTTAAGCTAGATTTTGTACTAATGAGGATTCTAGATTCATTGTGAGTATTTTTAGATTAAGTATCTTATGTATCTTGGGATTATGAGATATGGATGTATTGTGGTTTGAAACGCCTTTATGGCTTTGTGAAACTATATTTGATGTTAATGAATTATGATTTGTGTATGGATGGATTTGAGTGGACAATTATGATTTATGTATGGATAGTTAGACTCTGAAAACGGGGTCTAAAATGTGTGGTATCAGAGCAAGTAAGAGTTAGACTCTGTTATGGTAATAAGCTCACGTGATATGATCTCTGAGTTGGACTCCGAAAACGGGGCCCAACATGGACAAGAATAAAAAAGTTTGTTTAAAAAGAGTATTAAGGAAGCAAGTCACCTTATTCTTATAGCCTGATCAACCTCCTCGTCCTTAAAATCAGCATAATACGGTTCCTCAGATCTCTCAGACCCACTTTCAATAACATCACATCTTCAACTTGTTACCACTCGATGTCCAAACTCTTCTTTCTCTTCATTGGCAGTATATTTAGACTCACTTTCTCCTTTATGATCACCAACATCTACATCCTGTGAACTTGGTTCCCTTTCACCCTCACTTTCTCCAGGATCAGGTTCTACCTGCCACATCTCAACTTCACTCTCGATATCAACATCCTCATGCTCCTCTACTTCACCCTCAACATCTACTTCCCCTTCACCCTCACCCTCATTTCTCAGCTCTCCCTTAGTTTCATCCTAGAGAAAGCAACATCATAATTAAGAGATAAAATATATCAGGGGAAAAAAGATGGAATTAACTCTAATTACTTTTCTTTCTTGTACTAACATAGTGATGATGGTCACTATCTAATAGGTAATGCCTAACCAAACACTCTTATAGTGATATAATGTTGAGAATTCAAATTTTGATTCATAGTTTCTACTTCCTCGATTGCTTAGATAGTATAATATCATAATAAAATAATAATGTCATACAACCTACACCAATTTCTTCAAAAATAACCTGGCTCATCCAGCTTACTCAATCCAATTCCAATGGTTTAAACTTACAACAAGAAAACAAAAACTAGCATAAAAGTAAACTCAAATTCTACTAGCTGCAAAAGCAAGCAGCCAAACTCAAACCATGCAATAGAACCACACAAGAATAGTCTCCACTTACATAAGAGATTCCTTTCAAAAATTCTAGACCTTGTGGGACCCACTTGGGACTCCCACATAACCTCCAACCTATTGCATGTTGAGACCTGATAAGGAGATTTCTAATCTTGTTGAAAATCAATTTCCCCAAAAACAAAATAACGTAATCAATCCAAATGTATCACAGTGAAGCAGAAGGAATGCAATTAACTCAGTATTTCCCAATTCTTCGAAACAATCGATCAAAGGCTCAATCTTTTCCTCCTCAAATTGGAAAAATCAACCCTAGGAAAAATACCTAGATTCCTAAATCCTCGAAATACCATAGAAATCAAACCCCAAAATCAGACAAATACGAAGTAACAACATCATAAGCACAAAAAAGGACTGAAAAGAAGAAGGGAAACGAGAATGGGGGTGGAAATAGGGGGTTACAGACACATAATTAGGCTGGGGATTAGATTCGTGCTCAAAATCAATCTCTTCCTCTTCTTCAGACTGATCACCGAAGAGGTTCTACATCATCTAGTGCCTCTTTTCCTCATCCCCCATCTCTCTCCCCCAGCGATTAACTGCGATGTGAGAGTCAAGAACATTTTGGACAACCTAATGATAAATGAGATTGAGAGAGAGCAGAGAGTAAAAGGGGTAGGGCAAGACCGTCATAAATGAATCAGCTAACTCCAAACGGTACATTAAATGAGCTTGTGAAAAATTAGCTAGTTGGGTTGAACTAGTCAACCCAACCAGCTCCTAACTAAACGACCAAAGAACTTTTTAATATAGGTCAATCAACTCATTTGAGTCAAACAGCTAATAAACAGCTGAAAAGTTGTTCACCAAATATGGCCTTTATCTTTTGAATTGGGCCTTGATAAAGATATCCAATATTCATGGAATAGAGATTGTGAAACCCCATATAAGAGGTAGATATAAAATCTTATATTGAAAAGGAGAGGAGAATGAGAATTTGTATAAATATATATAAAAAATATTAATCAATTTTTGATTAATTATTTTTGGTTGATTAATTCTCTTAAATCCACAGTGATGAGTCAATCTAAACTCATGATGTTATAAATGATATCAAAGCAAGTCTTCTCTAGTACATTGGGTTTTTTTCTTTTACACTGGAGCCATGGAGGACCACACAGCACTAATAAGTCAGAGGCGATAGTATTTTGCAGTTTTTTGTTTACACATGCAATAAGTGAGAGGTGATAGTATTTGCGGTTTTTTGTTTACACGGGCAATCGAAGTACTGGCTAGGGCCATCTGTTTTGGGGGCTGTGGTCTAACTCGTTTGTCGTTCTCGTTATTCGTTATCTTTTAGATTTTTGTTTTTTTGTTTACGCATGCAAACACTCTCATCGAGGTTTTAGATAGGGCCATCTGATTTGAGGCTCTGCACTAACTCGTTTGTGATCCTCGTTCATCGTTATCTTTTAGACTAATAAGTGATCGGTTCCAATCGGATCTTTAAAACGTTTCAATTGCACGTATGTAAGAAATGAGACCGCCGACAACCCTCCTTTATGGTATATACAGAACTACAATAATACGTTCTGTTGATGATCATTGAAACACAGTTGCATGTGAGTGAATCCCATAAACACAATTTATAGTAGATCGATACTTCTCCTAGGCGAAGTGAGTCATTAGGACGGCTGGTTCACTTTTTTTTAACAGAGTCCCATCATTTTATGAACAAATGTTGTGGATTTTCTGCCAACAAGTTTTTTACTTATGCATATAATTATGTGCATTTCGTTTATAAAATAAATAGAGTTGATACGGACATGAGCCTATATTCTTACAGTCAACTTTGACTTTGTTAGATTTTCATGTATGAAATCAAGGGAAAATGAACTTAAGTACTTGAAGAAAATAATTAAGTTTTTTTCTCAAAATAAAAGCAGTTACAATAATGTTGTATCGAAGATGCGTTTTGATAAAAATGTTAGATGTTTGATAGTCAAGGAGACAGGAGTTAAATATATAATGATTTTAGAAAGTGGCAATTAATCTTAATGTTTTTTTATGCTCATAATGAGAAATTTGTATAACACTTCTATTATTGTAATAAAACATAATGTTAAAAGAATATGTAATACCGATATCAATTAATAACTATTATAACTAAATTTGAATATAGTATCAATAAGAGCACAATAGTTACTTTATCTTTTCATAGATAATATTTATAAACAATGTTATATAATAAATAAATAATGTTAAGTTTACAATAATGAATTACAAAATAGTTTGACTTCAAAATTTTAAATATTATTAAAAAAAATTTAAATAATTAGAGATAATAAAAAATTAGAGTAAGTTAAATAACATAAGATGTCCATATTTTTATTCTAAAAATTAAAATTTATAAAACAAGAAGTTCAATTTATATATATATATAAAAAGCAATTGTACATATCCGATTAAACAATTATAATTTGAATAAGTAGTTCAACATATAACCACGAACTACTATACTTAATTAGTAATAAATAACAAGCTATGAGCAAGAATAACAAGTTTTATTGAAAAGTGTTGGGAAATCGAGATGGGATCAGATTCTGGCCGTAGCGAAATAATTACAAAACTTTTTAATAATTTTTTATTTCATAAAAACTAAGCTCACTTTAATTCTATAAAATGATACGCACATCAATTATAATAAAATGAAATCTTAATTTGCACATTATTCCGAAGCTTGGTCATAATCTTGTCATATCCTTAGAACTATTTCCGAAACTGATCTATCTCAACCACTATAGTCACACAAGTGTCCGACCTTTAATTATATCCACAAAATAGGTTGAGGAACTTTGTAACTCTTACAGAGATGATTAAGTAAGAAATGCTAACTTTATTATAGCTTAAGCCTATTTATAGTAGGTTTTGAACATTTTAGTAATTTAATTGAAATTAAATTCTAATTTCAATTAAACTTTAAATAGAATTATAAATAATTATAATTAAATACCAATTATGCCCAAATAAAATCTAATATCTCATATTGACCTTCATTTATTAACTATTTCATAATTAATCATAAAGTTTTTCAAATTTTACAGTCAAGTTCAACTTGATAAAATATCTTTTCAACCTATTCTTTATGTGCGACTCATTATGTTCCCAAATATTTTAGCAATGATTATAAGTTATTATTATAATTTATAATTATAATTAGATAAATTAATTTTAATTTATTTTTAATTCTTTAATTAAACAATTATAATCTTAAATCAAGATTGGAGTCTAGTAGCATATCATGACTACCCAAATATTTAAGAATGTCAAAATAGCTTTGACTAACCTTTTTGTGCATAATTTTTTAATATAATTCAATCATTTCATCATAAATTGTTCCTATTAAAAATAAAGCATAAAATTAATATCTACTTTATTATAACTCCAATTATATTATTTTTTATCATTAGTTATTGATTTAATTAATAACATTTATTAATTATTTACAAAATATCATTGATCGGTACGTGTATTGCCAATCTCCAGACGACTATCTCCTCATAATTACACATGCCCCATCATTTTCCATAAACATGGTTTCTGGATTTCCTGTCGCCGCCGTTTTGGGTTTTCTAGTTGCCATCCAGCCATGATTCTTCGCACCACTGCTTATTCCTCGGTGCCATGTCCACAGCTTCTATCACCGTCCATTGCTACCATTGGGCATTTTTCTCCTCTCATCGCGCTGTTCTCCAACGCTTCAGCCTACAGCCAGTCGCACCTCCTACATGAACAGTCGTCGCAGGCTACAACTTCTCTGACAATCACACCACAATAACTCGAGTTACAACGGCCACAAAACGCAAACAACACCAAAAGCACAAAGTGCAACAAAATTGGTAGAATCCAGTTTTGTCTGATAAGCAAATCCAGATTCTCAAACACCGCAAACGAAAACACAACCCTTCCCAACCACCAACAACCGTGACAGTTTCAGCCTTCTCCAAGACTCAGAACAACAAAAAACAGGTAACTCCTTCAACAACAATCGTCAGGTTTTTCTCTATTCCAACCGCCAACAGTTGGTGACTCCACCAACAATAACAGATCACAACAGATCCCGGGAGCGTGCTTTGTACCCTTAGACTGTTAGCAATATTTAATTTCCAGATTTTAGAGCTCTGTAAACTAGCAACGACACTTTTGGGTTTCTTTCCCTGCGTTGAATTCATGTCCTCATCAGGGCCGGTCCTGAGATTTTATAGGCCCGGGGCAAAAAAGAAAATATGGGCCCCTTATTTTAATAAAAAAATAAATTAAAATTTTTTTTTAATAAACTATATTTTATATGTAAATTTTTTAAAAAAAAAAGTGGGCCTGGGCAGGGGCCCAGCTCGCCCCTGCCCAGGGCCGAGGCTGGTCCTCATGGGTAAAGACAGACGATAGAGATGTAAAAGTCTTCTCTCCGACCTGTTTGCTTGATATCTTCACTTATTTTTGTCCCGACTCCGGATAACAGATACATAAAATTTTTGTTCCTTCCAAAACTAAGGGACAAAATTTCTTGTCCCGTCTCCGAAACAAAACACATAAGCAACTTCGAGAAATACCCTTCCTCCTACATAAGCAATTTTTTATTCTTAATTATATTATTAAACTTATCATCATCATCACCATTATTATTATTATATTTTACGAAAGTAATTATCTTATTATTATTATTATTATATTTTACGAAAGTAATTATTATTATTATCATTATTAATTGTTAATTATTACTATTGATATATATATATATATATATATCCTCTTACGTATATAAGGTGTTCCATCAAAGATTAAGTTTTTAATATGATCATAGATAGAGGAAGTTATATAAATGTAGTTTGTCTGGAGTTAATAGAGAAGTTAAGACTATAGAATACCTTAAATCATATACTCTAAAATGGTTGAATGAGAGTGGGAAGATTACAGTAACAAATTAAGTTATAGCTTCTTTCTCAATTGAGAGGTAAAATGTAATATGACGTGGTATTAATGTAATTATTCATATTCTTTTAGAGAGTCCTTGATAGTTTAATATGAGAGCCATACATAAGGGTACACGAATTGCTATTCCTTTACCATAAATGATGAACCGATCACCTTTAATCCATTTTCACTAGAGCAAGTCTACAAAGATATTGATTTAAAGACAAATCTGTTTTCAATAGGAGAAATAACAAAAATCAAACATCAAGTCAAGCTACACAAGCTTTTAAACCAATAATACAACATCTATACGTATCATGATGGATTAGTGTTATAGATATGATACAGTATTAGTATCATATTGGTAGTGTTTATGTCCAGAAAAGTTCTAAAAGCAAAATGATGCTGAACATAAGGTAAGACTGACATCAGACACATTTGTGTTTCTCACTTGTAAAGTTATAGTAGCTAATTGATGGCAGTTACAAGGTCAAACATGCATTAGACTTGTATATTTAGTTCTTACAATTTATTTGAAATTCTAAAATTCTACTTAAAAATTGACTTTTCAAAGTTAATTAGTTATTTGTAACTAGATATAATAAGAATGGACTTTCCTTTTAAAATAGTTATTAGGGTTTGTATGCCTATAAAAGACTATATTGTGGATGTAAAGAAAAAGACTTATCATTATTATTGATCAATCAAGAACATTTGAAGAGATTTTCTTCAATCCTTTCGAGAATCTTTTATTTTAGGTTCCCTAAAAACTTGTGATATTATTTAACTTGATAGTGGCTATTAAACCCTAGAATCTTATTACCCTCGTTCTTTTCTTTTATATGAGTATGATGATTCATGTTCTTCTTTTGTGATCATATTTAACTTGATAGTAGCCATTAAACCCTAGAATCTTATCACTCTCATACCTTTCTTTTATGTGAGTATGATGATTCATATTCTTCTTTTGTATTTTTCATGCTAGAAATCTTGAATCAACTTGTTAGAACAATTCTTAATCGTTCATTTCAATGTTGAATCTCTCTAAACTTATTAGTAAGACTTGTATTAATAGGTGTGTTTAGATGAATCATGTACAAAGATAGTTTGAGATGATTAATCAAAAGCTCATTAAAACACCTATTGATTTTAGAAGTAATAATATGACACATGACAAGAGCACGTAATATTGAGCTAAAAAAGTAAAATTTTACCTTAAATATTAGAAAAAAGATCTAATGATGTAACAAAAGAGAGAGACATAATTTAATACCATATTTTCTATTATTTGGAGTTAGTGACCTAAGTAGCGTAACTCTCCATTAATTAGGTGGAGTTAGTGACCTAAGTAGCGTAACTCTCCGTTAAGTAGGTGGAGTTAGTGAAAAAAGTGACAACTACCCATTAACTTAGTAATTAGTTAGTGTTGAAAGTGGATAACTTATATTGATTAGTCTCTAAATTTTTGTACACTTATTAAACAAAGGTATCAAATATTGTTCATTTTAAAAGTATTACATTTAATCTTTTGTTTAGAAAAAACTTAAGAATTTTGTGAAAATTTTTTATTGAGAGTTTCATGTAAGAAAGTCTTGAGTAGTTATTTATAAAGAGCTTCATATTAGAAGTTTTACAATTTTATATTATTTATTGTAAAAATAATTTAATAAAATTTTAATTTTTGTCACATACGTTTTTTAATTATATAAATACTTATGTGTTAAAAGTGAACAAAATATTTAAATGCGATTATAAAAAACGCTTTTGAAAACTAAAATAATTATTAATTGATGATAATAAAAGAAGATTTAGTTGAAACTTTGATGAAATTAACGTTAGCTATGGCACCAACAATTAGACAATTTACTTATTTCTATTATATCTTGAAAGAGACCCTGGCACTTAACTAGTAGGTAGATCAAATGAAGGAAAGATAGAAAGCATAAACATAAGACTTTTTTTTTTCTCTCTTTGTATTTTTTCTCATACGATCTTATTTGAATATTTTATCGGACAAGGACGTCCAACAAATTTTTCTTAAAAAATTATTTGTTAACTAATCTAATAGAAGAAAGTTTGAGAAAAGGATTAAATCCTCGATCTTATATTTATTAACTATCCATGAACACAATAATTTGTTCATGTTTAAGGAGGGTGTCAAATAAAAAAATTGAGGAAATTAAATTAAGTATGATTGATTGATTTTTGATGATAAAGAATGATGTTTAAAACAGTTCTTATAATTTAAGATTAATTACATTAGATCTTTTTCTAATTTGAATTTTTTAAAATCAATTTTAGTTTTTAAAATTATTATTTATTTTTTAGATTTTATTTTATTTTATATATACGCCTAACTTAATATTTTTAAAAATTATAATACCGCACGATACTGTGTGGTATTAATACTACCTTTTATTTTATATGATATCGTGTGATTTAGTAATATTATACGACATTGTCATAAAAGGTGTTATGTCAAATAACACTAATTTAATTCATATGTCATTTGTTTATTATCTGTTAGGTTTTCTTATAAGAAAATGATGTAATAAGACATGAGTGCAATAAAAATAAAAATAAAAATAATTAATTAATTTTAAAAATAAAGGGCCAAATTATATTGATAAAGCAAACAAACGCAAGAGGGGGTAAATTGTGTGTATATAAAAATTCAAGATACTTTTAAATCGAAAAGATCCTCCTAAATAAAATAAATAAAGGGTCCTCTAAACTTTCAAAAGGATCTTGTCAACGTTGAAAAAGAAAGGAACCTGTTAATTTAAAAAAAGTTTGTTATCACTCAAATAGAAAGGAGCTAATTAATCGAAATGAGCTTGTTAACGCTCAAAACTATAGGAGCCTGTTTAATCAATAGGAGCTTGTTAACTTTTGAAAGAAACCTCTTGCGATATAAAAACAAAAGGAGCCTATTGAATAACTGAAGGAATATCTTGAAAACTTATAATGTAGAAATTTAAAAGTAAGGAAGAGAGAGAAAACGACACGGTAGATTTATACTGGTTTGGCTTATAATGAAGCCTACGTCTAGTCTCCAAGTATCCAACTTGAGTATTTCATTATAAAACTAAGCAGTAATTTGATGAGCCTCTTTAAGCGCACAAGTGTATATTTTTCAAGGTTTTTCAAGCTTCCACTCTATTAGTATTTTGCTAGCTTCTACAAGCTGTCAATAAGAAATATACGAAGGATTTAACAGTCTCTCTTAATATAGTGATATCACTTTCTGAAAGACAAAGAGTTTAATATAACTTTCAAAAATATTGATACTTTAAGATATTTTGCAAGTCTCGTGTCTGTCTCTTGCGTCTTATATCTTACAAATGCAATGACTCTTCCTTAAGTAAACAATTTCTTCAACTAGCCGTTGTTTAATTTTCGGTATTATCTTTGCTGAAATCTTTGATATTCAGACGTTCTATCAAGTCTTTCGGAGCTAATTATTCGAATTAGTAAGATCCTTTCGAGTGTCATGAAACCATTTCCAAAAAAGTAAGTGTATAAAGAAGGTTCCTGCAAGAAAAGAAGCAAATATTCTATAATTTTCTTTTCTTTTAAGAACTATATCGTTACTTATATAAAAAAATAAATCTAATTTGAATTTGAAATATTATATAGTTATCATCAAAATCATTAAACATAAACCTTGAGCTAACATGTACGTGATGTATTATACATGAAAGAAAAGTACCTACGTCTGCCCTCTCTTGGGATACGTGCCAAATTTAGAATAGAGATAAGGCTTCAGATATTTGCATGCATTATCTTGCCTTCATCTGAACGGACCCATTTTTGGATAAAATAATACTAGTTATTGATACCAAATTTACAAATTTCGGAGTTATGAGTAAGAAGCTTCTCGCGAGCGCGAGTTGCTCGCGGTCGCGAGCGCGCGCTTCGCGATAGCGAGGCGGTCGCGAGCGTGAGTTTAGCCACGAGACGCTCGCAGTGCGACGCGGCATATATGAATTTTTTTTTTATTTTTATTTACTTTATTTCTAATTTTCCTTTCGAATTCTGACCTCTCTTCGCTCTTTTGGCCACAACTTTTTCTTCCGACCTCCGATTGACCTGATTTTCGAAGCTTTGGTTTTTTAAGACATTTTTCGCGAGAAGCTGACCTCAAAGCTTCTCGTTGCTCGCGATCGCGAGCGCGAGGCTGTCGCGAGCGCGAGGCTGTCGCGAGCGTGCGTTTAGCAGCACGTCTCGCGGCCGCGAGATGCTCGCAGTGCGACGCGGCATATATGAATTTTTTTATTTTTATTTTTATTTACTTTATTTCTGATTTTCCTTTCAGATTCTGACCTCTCTCCGCTCTTTTGGCCATAACTTTTTCTTCCGACCTCCGATTGACTTTTTTTTCAAAGATTTAGTTTTCTAAGAAATTTTTCTACCTCTCCATACAAATGTATAACTTTTGATATTATTTTTGAAATTTATGGATTAAATCAAAGTGAAAGGATCGGATATTTTTATAAACAGACTTCAATCTTTTGGCGATATTTTGATCTGTAGAGCTCCAATTGAGTTGATTTTTGTTGCTAAAAAAACTAGAGTCATGGAGGTAAAATTTTTCTGAAGGAATCAAAGATCAATTTAGGCCCTAAAAAAATTTCAATTTCAGGAGTGATTCGGGTGTAGTATTTCAGTCTCAGCTTAAGTTTAGCCCGGAAGTATTGGCCAAAATAC
>JAOTAY010000189.1:29030029-29059021 GCA_025629805.1 Erythroxylum baracoense
TTTCCTTTTTTTGTTGACAATATTAAGTAGATAATAACTAATTGAATTTTTATTGAAAAAAGATTTCTTCACAAAAATAAAATATCGAGTAACGGTAAACCGTTTCGTCGCGACAAGACAATAAGTAAAATATCGTGTAATAGTAAACCATTTCGTCACAGCAAGAGAAAAATATTAGCGACCAAATTATGTTCTGTCACAATAAATAGAGAAAATTAGTGACCAACATATGTTTTGTCACAACTACAATTCATTCCCTCCAAAATTATTTTGGCGTCAAATTGCATATGCTTTTAGTGACAGAACTTAGTGGTAAAAGAAATTATGACACTATTAATATATTAATAGTGATAATTTAATTGTGAAAGATACTAAATGTCACAATTGCCAATTTATTTGTGACAAAAAATAAAGTGTCACAGGTAATTCAGACAATAGTTTCGATTAATTTTTTGTCACAAAAAGTTTTTTCACTAAATGTTTTAACATATTAACTGTTAAAACAAATTGTGACATATTAGGAACAAGCAACATACTTAATTAAAACAAATTGTAAGAGAAAAAGAAATTGTGCACAAAAATTAAAATTAAAATAATTAAAAACAAAAAATTAAAATTAAAATCATTAAAAAACAAAAAAGAAATCACACCCATGACACAAATAAAAATTAAAATTAAAATAATTAAAATATATAATATATAATATGTAACAATTAAAATATTTAAAAATAAAAGTAAAATAAATATATAACAATCACCAAAATATAAATTTTATTATAAAAAATTAAAAATAAATAAAAAGTAAAGTTAGTAAATTTCCTAAAAAATTAAAATAAATAGTTTCTCATTAAATAGTAAATTGAAAATCTTGAGCCTATGCATCTTTTATGAATGTTGGTTAAGGTTGACAATAAGATGGGCAGAATTTGTGCTCGCCTAGATCCAAACCTGACTTGAAATTATGTATTTAAGTTAGGCTTGATTAAATATATTTTTTATTTTAGAAATTAAAATATTGTTCTATTACAGGAAACGAAGACTGTGCAGTTAGGCATGTCAAAAGTGGCCCGGCCCGGCCCGACCTGCTTTTGGCCCTCGTTGACCAAGTCACGGGCAAGCCACGAGTCGAGTTGACTAAGCTACGGGCAGGCCACGGGCTGACCATGATAGGCCCGGGAGGGTCGTCGGTAGACTCGGCCCTGCCCGTGACCCGTGGCCTATCGGTTATTTTCAAAACGACGTCATTTTTGTAAAAAATGACTTCGTTTTGAACTTTTTATTTAAAAAAATACGTGATGAACCGGGTTGACCCGGCTGGCCTATAGGAGGGCCGCGAGCAGGTCAACCATTGGGCTGGCCAGCCCGTAGGTCTGCCCATCCTGACCCACCGAGCCACGAGCCACCATGGTCTAGGGCCGGGCCAGGGGCAGCCCGGGCTCAGCCCGACCCATTGACATCCCTATGTGCAGCGACAATTGTAGGCCATGTTGTTCTTCAAAGTCATTTTATGTTTAACCATCAAAACATAACGCTATTGTGTATCATGAACAACAAATCAAAATGAAATGCACAAACATAATAGCTTGAGAAAGTCCCATGGATTGAAATGGAGAAATCGAAGTTTACACCATGAACTAAATGAGTCCGTTTCTTAGGCTTTTTAGTGACAAAACTTAATGATAAAATAAATTCTAACACTATTAATATATTAATAGTGACAATTTAATTGTAAAAGAAACAAAATAGTCACGATTACCATTTTATTAGTTACAAAAATATAAATCATCACAGATAATCCAAACAATAGTTTCAATCAATTGTCTTGTCACTAAAAAAACTCGTATTTGTGACAAAACAATAGTTAGTCACAACACCTTTGTCACTAAACGACGAATAGTAGTGATCATAGTTATAGTTCGGTTATTGTGAAATATGAAGCAGACACTAATTAATTGAATATTTATTGACAAAATTTTTTGTCACAACAAGTATAATATTATGTGACGATAAATTGTTTCGTCACAACAAGAAAACAATATTAGTGACCAAAATATGTTTTGTCACAACAAAACAATAAATATTAGTTACCAACATATGTTTTGTCACAATTACAATTAATTCCCGTCTAAATTATTTTGGCGCCAAATTTCATAGACTTTTAATGACAAAAATTAGTGATAAAATAAATTTTAACACTATTAATATATTAATAGCGACAATTTAATTGTGAAAGAAACTAAATTGTCACAATTACCATTGTATTAGTGACAAAAATATAACGCATCACAGATAATTCAAACAATTGTGTCAATCAATTATCTTGTCACAAAAAACCTTGTATTTGTGACGAAACAATAGTTAGTCACAAAAAGATTGTCACTAAATGTCTTAACTCTTGTAGATATATTTTTATCAAAAGTTAATATTAAAATATCAAATACAATTTGATGGTGACAATAAAATAAATTCACAAGTTTTTTATAATGAATTCTCTTATTTAGATATAATATAACATTTTCATATTGTCGATAAATAGTAATAAGTCTTGTTCATTAACATCTCAAAAATATTATGTCATAGTTAGGACAGTCAAATAAACTCTCATACGGGCTCCTGGCAGTTCATTCATCTTACCATAGACTAGAGTCACTTTTGATTCTGCAATATTTTCTTCCTTAATTACTTCACACTACAACAGATCAATCTACTAGTGAAGATTTATAAATCATCTCTAAAAGAACACATTTAGCAACAATTTAAGTCTTCGTCACTATAAGTAAATGATTTTATGATGTTTTAACAAAACGTTAGAAAATTGAACATATTTTACGACAATTAGGTGATATTGTCACAATAACATCAAGTTTTAACAATGTTTAAGAAATATCGTTGCCAAAACGAAAGATTTTTGTGACGATCAGATGTATCGTTGCTAGATGTCAGGGAAATAAATGTAATCGGCGTCGATTAAGGAAAAGCGTTGCAAATGGTCAGAACAAATAGTGACAGAAATATATATTGTGTCTCTAATAATCACCTTTTTTGCGATTATTCGAGTAATCGTCACCCAAGGACGTAGAAACGTAATATTGAGCGATGATACCTGGATACCATCACAAAATATGTTCTTAGTGCGACGATTTATTTAGTTCATTGCTAATTTTTTGCGATGATATTCTAAAGCATCGTAGAGGTGCCATATATGGCGACCATTTTTTTAGATTCGTGGCAGTTATGATAGCATTTTACGACGATTATAATTGTCGTTGCAAAATGTATTTTCTAACTATTTTCCATATTTTTTAGGTGAATTTTGATAAATTTTTGTATGTGATAGTATTGTTAAAATTGATAATATTTTGGAAGATAGTTTGTTAATGCATGTCTACTTAATATTCGTAGTTGACATTTTTATAATCCTAGTGAAGATATCTTTTTTTTGTAAAGTTGTTTTTAATGTTAAAAACATATTGTTGAAAAACACATGGTAGGTTATTTAAATATGAAAAGTAAATATATTTTGGACAAAAAAATATTTGCGAACAAAAATGTTAAATTTGAACAATGCTAAAAATATCATAATTTTAAGTTAACAACTAGTCTTAATCATTAATATTTAGTAACAGTAAAATAATAATTTATCTAAAGTTTGGAAATGGTAGCAATATAATATACTGATATATGGTAAGTAGTACAAACTTTTAATTAGAAATTTAAAATTTCTTACAGACATAGAACAACAACAATAACGACAATAGAACACAGCCTTACCCCTAACTAATAGAGAGGTTGTCTGAAAATTTTTTACAGATAAAACAGTAAATTAAGTTTAAAGTTGAGTCCAGCTAATTGCATCGATAAATGACAATGATATAATTATTTTTTATTCCAAATGACATGAGAGTCAGTAAAGGTAAATGAGTTCCCTATGTTTGGATTCCTAAAAATGGTCCTTGCACGTTGGAAGGAACCAATTGAAATAGTGAAAGATCTTCCCTCGATTGTAGGCTTGTTGACACCCTCTTCCAAAAGCTTCTTCTCCATAGCTAAACTTCTAGAGGATACAGTGAATGAGTCCCCAAATTTAATATGGAAGACAACTTGTTCAGATGAACTTCTAGTATGATGAGTTTCAGCTTAAACACAATTAGTCTAGAACTTAGATTGCTAGTTTAGTAAAACCTTATAACGAACCCAAATTGGAACACATGCATACCTGAATGATCAGACCAAGTCATTGGAATCAACAAAATTTCCAAAATAATCGATTTCCCTAATCCTTTACTAACCATTGTGACATCGCCCCCTGCCCACCGCCCCCCTGGGCATTTCCATTTATGTTCTCTTAAAGATTCAAGGAAGCTTAACGCAAGATATAGTATATGCAATCAAATGTTCATATATATAATAGGTTCATAATAGGAAATAAGATCTAGATAATAAGGAAAGTGAGGTAGTTCGGACGGAAGGCAAACTGTTATTAGTGTATGAAAAGGAGATTTGTTCTGCATTGTTTTTTACTTCATTAGGGACAATTTTGTCATATTTATCCCAACGGAATGAATTTCCACCATCAAAAACTAGTCTCCACGTTAACATTCCTTGATGAATTATGTTAAGAGTTATATTTTGCAAAAGTGAATTTAGAATAAAATTCATTATGTTCAATGAAATTTTTGATGATAAGTGAAAGTACTACAATTTAGTAGTTATACATTTTCAATTTGCGCAATAAGGTGAAAGGCACCCTAATTAAAATAAAAGTAATCCATATATCCTTTATATCATATCTAAAATTTAGAATTTAAAGTAGATTATACATGACCTTGTTGTTGATGTAAAGAAATATAGTATTATCTATATAAGGTTATGCTATTATTATTAAAAGAAAGTTAAAAACTCTTTCAAACCTTTCATCAAATTGTTAGTAGGCTTTACTAAAAGAATCGATGAAGGTCGTAAAAAAAGTCAACCATTTACATCTAACAAAGGAAGACAATAAATTATATTGGAAAGACAAAAACAAACACAATCCATAAACCATATGCAGAAAAAAAAAGAACTTACAATAAACAGCTAAACATTTATTGAAAACAAAGCATAAGAAGGAGGGTTTACAAAGTGAAAGTACCACAATTTAGTACTTATAGATCTTTAATCAGTCACAATGAAGCGTAGTGGTGGCAATTTACGTAAACAACCAAAACCACATCAGAAAAAAAAAGAGGGACAAAGAAGACATGAAAGCTCATCACAACAACCTAGAGATTGAAAGGAGAATAGAAAACTGACAATATATAAGGTGGACAACTTACTTAGACGGAATCGAAGACGACCATAACAGAAGATGAAGATTTACCACATGCGAGCCTTCTTCAACAATTGCCAAAACCAGAGGGAGAATGGATGAAAATGACGAATAGTCAAAGACAAACTTGGCTTTATCTTTGTTTTCAATTTTGTGCTAATAACCTAGTAGGGAACGATGTCGGTTGTTGTACAGTAAAACAATGGCGTTTGTTGTACAAATAACTATGTCGTTTGTTGGATGGTGAATGAAGATGAATGTTGATGATGAACTAAAAAATGACGTTATTTGTAGTTAACGTAAGCGATGTCATTTTCGATAAAGTCGAAAGAATTATACCATTTAGTGATATACTAATTTATGTTTATGATATATTAAAAAATTTAGCAAAAATCAGTAAAATAGTATAAAAAAAAGAGTAGCATTGGCAAGGTTTTCAAATATTGGTCGTGAAAAGTGAACATTTTGCAACGTTTTGTGATATCATCGCTAAATAGATGACAAATTAGGCGAAGTGAAATGTCGTCACGTTCATACAAACTTCGACGATTTTAAATTGGTTGCTAAATATGTGATGTCGTTTTTCTTTTTTAGGACAAAAACATAGTTCATCGCGAAATATTTGGACCTTTAAAAAAATTAAGCTGAGATGGCGTCGTTTCTTTGACACCAAACAACGTGTCTCAACTTTTGTTAAATGAAAAAAGCTGAGGTCACCCCTCAAATTTTCCTCTCACACACGCCTATTTGTTGTCGTTTTCTCTTCTCACCGATGGTGTTTTCATGCCTCTGTCTTCCCCAGCTGCCATCCTTCGTTCCTTTGGTTAAGGTTAGTCATTCAGCATTTATTCTCTATAATGAATGTCATATTCATAGTGTTAGTAATTTAAGAGAAAATACTCGATGGTTTGCGATGGTTTTTGGAGTGTTTTTACGTTCGTTTTGATAATGTGTGGTGCATTTGGCTTTGCAATGTGTTACAATACATTTAGGAAGGAATAAGATATGATTTTCTTAGGTGATTTGGGATGAATATGTCATGCCTTTGAAGTGTTTGACGAAAGTTTAGAGTGGTCTCTTTAAGACTTCCCCTTTTAGTTTTTAATGCAATGCTTTTGATTCACCTTAAAGTGGCCAAAGAGGAGGTGCATGGATGATAAACGCCTTAATTTTCTGTTTTTCATTTTTCCTATTTCACTGGAACTTTGTACATCATAATGATGCCTTGACATTTGAGGAATTTTCAATGGTTATGTCCTAAAGTTGATGTCATTTAGGAATGGATGGTTAGTAAATAAGAGTGGAATTGTTGATGATATGGTGTATTGTGTATATATTTCATCATATACTATGATAGTTTGATTGGAGCAACTAAGTTAGTACCTACTTTGAGTAGATATAGGATATAGAACGTGTTAATTTAACAACATTATATGATCATTTTTGTGAATATTTGGAAGTGTTTATATTATAATATTTTTTTAGATATTATGGAAAAATTGATTGTGAATATAAGTACAATTGTAAATATTTTAATATATCTATAATAGAGTAATTCTTGCTTTATATATATTTTATTATGATTTTTATCTAGTTGACATGTACTTTAATTTTGTATATTTATTTCTAGAATTAAAGTATGAGGGAGAATAGAGACTCAAGCAAATTTTCAGCATAAATTTGTAAAGTTTGATATAAGAGAATTTTTTGTTAAATAAAAATTATTTTTATTAAGTTATTTTCATTAAAATTATGTAAATTTAAAAGGTTATAAGTGTCAATTCATTGTGAATTAGATTGACTTAGATCTAAGATCCAATTAAATTGACTTAGACTCAGATAATAAAATAATATTATTTTAATACTTAATTGGGTGTTATGTTTTATAAAACATAAATAAAGAGTTTTACAAATTATGACAACAAAATAACCATTAATCTTATAATATGTAATTATAAGAAATTTGAATTTTCTCTCTAATCCTAATTAAAATTTTGAATTCATTTTTAATAATTTATGATCTTTAAAAATGCATAAAATGAGTTATTTTAAAATTTTGCTACTTATATAGCCAAAAATTAATAATTTTAGTATGTTATTAACAATATTTCATATTTTATGTGAATTTTAGTATATTATTAACAATAAACTTGTACTCAAATTTCTATTATTATTGAAAAGATAAAGAACAATTGTATTATATTAAATATGAAATTCCCTTGTTTTGCAGACTCTGTTTTGTGCACAAGAGCATCGATAATCATTCGATGACCTCCTTCTTTGTAGTTTGCGGTTATCCGTCCATCCAGGTACGTCATCCAGCTAATGTCTCCAATATGTTTTGCTTTACTAGTTGGAGTATTTGTGAGAAAATTTTTTTTATTGCAAATGAGTTCTTGTTTTTAAGTTGTTGTTTGCAATATTCTGAGTATCATTAATGATAACATAAAGTTCTGATTTAACAGTCTAAGAAATTCACTTAATCAGTAGTAACTTTGTCAACAAACTTTAATCCTAAAGACTCTAATTAGTAGTAACTTTTATTGTCACGTAACAATTGAACGAGGATTGCATTTAATTCGGGTATTGTTTGAAACATTGAGGCACAATAAACCCTTAAGACAATATATAGGCTGGAAACTAGTGATGCAACTCCAATGAGGCTTATAGGTGAATAATTCCATGAGCCTGGGAGCGACAGTGAGAACTTGCTTTCTCGATTCACAAGCATAAACAATGCCATGTACCTTATCGTTTCTTTGCTTTCAAACTTTGTCAACGAACTTCAATTCGAAAGACTATAATTAGTAGTAAATTTTACTATCACGTAACAATTGAATGAGGATTGCATTTAATTCGAGTATTGTTTGAAAAATTGAGGCATAATTAACCCTTAGGATGGTCTATAGACCGGAAACTGGTAATGCAACTCCAATAAGGCTTATAGGTGAAAATTTCCACAAGCTTAGGAGTGACAATGAAAACTTGCTTTCTCGATTCACAGGTATAAACAAGGTCACGTACTTTACTATTTCTTTTCTTTTGAACTTTGTCAACAAACTTCAATCCAAAAGACTCTAAATAGTAGTAACTTCTATTGTCATGTAATAATTGAATGAGGATTGCATTTAGTTCGGTTATTAACTTTTTATTGTATAACTATATGGATAAAAGTTGGATGTATCATCAGAAATAGTCCACTAAATACATAGAAGGAGTTAAGAGTTTTATGCTATTTGTACAATATTAAATGGGTTATGAATGTCGTGTTCGTTGTCCTTGCATCGATTGCTTAAATGTCAATTTTCAAAGTCAATATTTGGTATATAATCACTTGCTAATCTGAGGCACAGATAAATTCTATAGTCCATGACTTTATCATAGTGAACGTAAGGAAGCAAGTTGTAGAAGAAGTGGTGGTACAAGTTATGATGATATTAACAATAAGGATGTAGATGATTATGATGTTAATGATGTTGATGATGGGGTTGACAAGATGTTAGATTATTATGAGAATTATATGGAGACTATGAATGAAACAGGTATGCCTAACATAATTGGTAGTATGACTGAAGATAATTTTAGGAAGTTATTAAAAGTTGCTCAAGAAGACATACATCCAAGGTGTTCAAATTTCTCACAACCATCTTTTATTGTGAAGTTGTTGCATGTAAAGGTCTATAATAAATGGAGTAACAAGTCTTTTGACATGTTAATTGACTTACTGAATGATGCATTACCTGTTGGACATAAATTGCCAAAATTTTACCATGATGCAAAGAAATTGTTAAGGGACCTTGGATTAGGATATATTTTAATTCATACATGTAAGTATGATTGTGTTCTATTTTGGAAGGAAAGTAAAGATGTTTAGGAGTGTCCAATTTGTGGTACATCAAGGTAGCAAGTGGACGATAGGAGAGGGAAAAAGATAGCGAATAAAATCCTTTGATACTTTCTTATTAAACCATAACTACAAAGACTTTTTTATGTCAAAACAACAGCTGTGAATATGAGGTGGCATAAAGAGAAATGCATTGATGATAACATTATGCGTCCTCCAGCAAACTCAACAGCATGGAAAGAATTTGATAGAAAGTTTCCATGGTTTGCACAGGATTGTCATAATGTTTGACTTGAATTGGCCTCAGATGGATTTAATCCTTTCAATAATATGAGTACTTCATACTCCATTGTAGTTGTCTAGTGATGATATTGTTTACCAACTATCACATTTGGATAACATTACACCTAGCAAACACCCAAGTAATAAAAAGTGAAAGAGAAATGATGTTTAACTCAATTGGAATAAAAAAAACATATTTTTCAATTTGACATGTTAGAAGGAATTACTATTGAGGCATAATCTTGATGTGTTGCATATTAAGAAAAACATTTGTGAGAATATTTTAGGAACTGTGATGGGAATTGATGGAAAATTGAAAGACACAATTAAGGTTAAACTTGACTTGGAAGACATGAATATTAGAAAAGACTTGCATTTAAAAAGAAGAGATGATGGGTCATACATTAATCTCCCTGCTTTTTACAACATGTCAAAAAGGGAGAAACAACCTTTTTGTTAGTTGCTCCAATCAGTGAAGTTTCTTAATGGGTATGCATCAAATATAGGTTATTGTGTGAATGTTAGAGAGGAAAGAGTATCAGGTTTGAAAAGCCATGATTGTCGTGTACTTTTGTAACGATTACTTCCTATTGGAATTGTCGTGTACTTTTACAACGATTACTTCTCGTTGGAATACGTGGGTGTTTATGAAATGATGTGTCCATAACTTTGGGTCAATTAGGGGAGTTTTTAAGCAATTATATTGCAAGACACTTAAAGTTGAAAATCTTAACAAAATGGAAAAAGATATAACTTTAGTTCTATGTAAGCTTGAACTAGTATTCCCCCCCATCATCTTTTGATGTTATAGTTCATTTGGCAATTCACTTACCATATGAAGCAAAACTCTACAGGCCGGTTCAATTTCGATGGATGTTCCCGATTGAAAGGTAATTCATACTAACTTTTACTTTTTTCAAAGTTATTTATCATTAACAATTCCTAATATTTTATATTTTGTTCAGGTTTTTATGCTATCTTAATTTTTATGTACATAATAGAGTTTGACCTAAAAGGCCTATTGCAAAGGCTTATATAGCAAATAAATGTTTGACATTTTGTTCAATGTACTTAAGTGATGTGGAGACAAGATTTAATAAACTAGAACGTAACTTCGATTTTGATGAAGAGGATGAGTTGTTAGTTCTCTCCCAAAAAGTTAAGCCACATAGTGTGGGTAAATCTATGGAGTTAATTAAAGACGAATTCCAAATCACCCATTGGTATATTTTGAACAATTGGGAGAAAGTCAATATATATATAGAGTATGTATATTCCTTTTAACTCAAACAATCATATTAGAATTTTGTTTGTTAAATCTCATTTCCTTACTGTCATTTACTTTTTTAAATAGAGAGCACAAAAAGTCCATTTGCAGTAAAGGGATTATTAATTTTGAAGAAAGACATAAGCTGAAGTTTGTATCATAGTTTAGAAGTCGAGTAAGTTACATATTGATTACATATTATGAACATATGACAATTTATATGTTAGAATAACTTCTAGTTTCATTTTGTCATACAGATGATTCCCTTGCATAACAATAAAGTGTAAGAAGCGACAAAACCATTATATAGTTTGGGATGTAGGCCTCATATTTGTTGGAAAAATATACAAGTTGCATTGTTAATGGGGTGATATTTCACATACAAGATCGAGATAGTTGACTTAGAAGCCAAAATTGTGGGGTTATTGTTGAGGGATGCATGACAACTATTTTATTGACTTCCACGGTGTCATCTCTGAAATAATAGGGTTGCACTACATCAAGGATAAGAATGATGTTCTATTTAAGTGCAAATGGTTTAATCTTACTGACATGAAAGTGAACAGGAATATTACTAGCATCAATGTTAGTAAGACATAATATGATAATGATCCTTTTGTCGTTGCAAGTCAAGTGAAGCAAGTTTTCTGCCCCAGCGATACTATATTAGGTAGCATTGGAAGGTTGTTCAAAGGTTTCAACACAAAAATGTCTTCGATTTTTGTAAAAGGGATAATGGTCAATTCAATGAGGATGCAGATGAAGTTTATAAAGAGATTGGATTGGAGTTTAATAATAAAGCCATTCGAATAGAAGATGCAGTTATATCATCATTCCATAGGAGAGATGTTGATCCCAATATAATTCAACTGGATGAAGTCCAAGCCAATTTTATCGTACAAACAGATGAAGACTATACTCAGGATAAATTACATGACAATGATGATACTTTCACTGAATATATTAGTGATGAAAAATCCAATGATAATGTAATTAATGATGATGATTTTCAAAATCTTGATCATGAAAATTGGATATAAATAAATTATTTATATTGTTTGAAATGTTATGTTCATATTTGACTTATGTTGTTGATATTTAACTTATGTTTATTTAGGATGAATCAATGCGTATTGTTGATGTTTTACTTATGTTTATGCAGAATGTTGGCGTTTGATTTATATTTATACCGAATGTTTAGTTTTGACTTGTGTTTGACTTATATTTATGGGGAATGTTGACGTTTGAGTAAAGATTATGTGTTATGTTGATATTTCATTTATAGAAATTCAATATAAAGGGACCTAGCTAGTAGAAACAATGGAAAAAGGTGGTAACTACTGAAGATGTTCCTTCCCCACAGCAACCAAATCAATCCGACCTTATTGATCAACAACCACCAATTTCATCCACCAATAAAGGCAGTCATCAATAACCTATATCTACCTCAACTAATGTTGAGGAATCTTCAGGTTTATTATTATTAACTACCTATATTTACAGTTATGCTCAAATATATATTTACATGTTTAATGTGTTTTTTCTTAGCATTATTCTTTTGTTATCAGGTTTCAATACCGGTATAAGAAAAAGAGGTAGAGGTATCACTAAAGGATTTGAGTTGCAACGCATGAATGTTGCAATGAACAATAAGTTGTCTATGCATATTGACCCCACACAGCGTCGTCTTGTTGATAAGATCTAATCAACAAAATTGTCCAGTGAGTTGAGAGTCATTGTCAAGAATGAATTGTCTTGCCTTCAGCATGCTAGGCAGTTGAAGGAAGACAACTTGCTATAGAATGCTTTGGACAAAGTTTTGGTAATTTTTATTCATTTTATTATATGCATTACGATTTTACTTTTTTAAAGACTAATTGAACTTATATGTGTTGTTAGCAGATGAAGCTCAATATCACCGATATCGAGAACCCTGAAGTTTTAAGCTGTGTTAGTTCACTGTTGAAACAAAGGGAAAAGGATAATTTTTATCGAATTCATAAATTCTACAACCATTTTCCTTCGGAAGAGGAGGTAAGGAGATATATTGCAGAACGAGTGACTCTAGAAAATTGGAGTAAAATGTATGATTATTTGGCCTCTGCAAAAGTTAAGGTTTATCTTTTTTCTCTTCATATTTCCTTCCATTAATTTGTTTTTTCATTTAATGACAATTGCTTCACTTTATTTAGGAAAAGTGTGAGAAAGCCAAGGTTAATAGAGCAAAATTGAAAAATCTTCACAACATCAGCTCTAAATCATTTGTTATCATACGACAAGAATTTGAAAGTGTAATGTTTAGAAGTTATTATTCTATTAGTAATACAATATAATCTAACGTGTTCCAATTTTTTTATTCATATAACAGAGCCAGACTCAACTTCATGGACAAGAATGTGATCCTACAAGCTGACACGCTACAAAGAAGGTGAAGGCTAGGCGTTTGAAGAGCCACAAAATAATTATGTAAGTATAAAAATTTTAATTTTAAAGTTTATTTATTTATGTATTACTAAGTAATAATATTTGAATTACATCTCGATTTTGTGATTTAAATTTTAAAACAAGATGCAAGAGTTGTTGCAGAGATCATTGTCTAACAGGAATGAACCCGATGTATATGACATTTGCAACAATGTCCTTGGTACAAGATCAGGGTATATCAAAGGTCTTAGGCATGGCCCTAAGCCAATTGATTCATCATCGCCACGACCAACACATGTAACGACGCTTCAAGAGGAGAACCATTCGCTTAAGGCTCAGTTACAATGTAATGAAAAAAAGTTAGATCGTAATCAAGAAAAATTATAATGTAATGAGCAAAATCTAGACCGTACTGAAAGAGAGTCGACCGAGCTAAAAAAGTTGGTCAAACAAATACTTAGGTCACAATATGTCACTAGTAGTGACGATAAGGAGTCTTAGTTTGTTGATAAATTTTTTCTTAAGTTTTGAAATTAACATTTAGTTACATGTTTTTGTATAAAATGCATTTCATTTTTAATTATGAACATTTTATTTTATTTTGATTTATTGTTATTTAAACAAATATGTCACCAACAATAATTACAAAATGTGACTAAATTATAATTCAAACTATGTTTAAAACAATAACATGAACTAAAAATGTTGTTAATAATTATAATTAAATATTAAATTGGTAATAAGGAAGTTAAATTAAAAATAAATATTCGTCACTAAAATTTTTTAGTTACAAATATAAAATCTTCACCAAATCTTTTTACGTACGCTTTCTAGATTGTCTCTAATAACATTTAACTACGCTTTAATTTTTTTAGCTAAATATATTATGCTACGAAAATAAATCGCTAGTAAACATTATTATCTATGCCTACGTTAACGAAGCTGATTACGTTTACCTACCAAAATTAAACATGGCAATAAGTGATTTGCGATTATTTCTCCTCTCATCGTATATTCTTATTAGCGACGAAGTGATGATCATAGCAAAATCTTTTAGGCGACAATTCCTTTAAAACATTGCAGATAATTTTTTGCTACTGGGCTTTTACGACTATTTGTTCGACAATTTTTTTATCGCTAAATACTTTTTGCAACAATTTTGTTTCTTTCCGCGACGTAATATTTCATCGTCAAAACCCTTCTCTGTTGTAGTGTCATATTCTTTCATTTTTATGTAAAAATCATTTCCTTCACGAGTACTTTCACCTACTCCTCCAAATATAGTTACACTCCATGACCTTTCGCAATGTTGTTAATTAATTCCATTATTAAGACTATTTTACCTACTTCAGCTCCTTCGAACATTTTGATTTTTCCTCCATGGTGATTAAGGCTAAAAGATCGACTACTTTAATTAATTCCTGTTTTAAAAATAGATAATTTTGTAATGAGCTTTCACAGTGTTGTTGATTAATTCCATTATTAAAAATGTTTTAACTACTCCAGCTGCTTTAAACGGTTTGATTTTTCCTCCATGACGGTAAGGAGCTAAAAGATGGACTACTTTAATTAATTCCTATTTCAAAAATACATAATTTTGTATTTAAATATACAAAGGTAGACACAAATCTATGAATAAATTTATTCTTCTTTTTCATTAGGATTAGTTTTTGTTTGTATATCCTTATTCTATATTTTATCAAACTCTCATTCTGGAGTTGTTCCACAGCTCCTTATTTATGTGGGAGCTATAAATGTTTTAATTCAATTCAATGTGATGTTCATGAACAATTCATAATATTACAAAGATTTCAATCTTTTCACTATTCGGAATGGAGTTACTTCCTTAGTTTGTACAAGTACTTTTGTTTCACTAATTACTAGTATTCCAGATATGTCATGGTACAGTATTATTTGAACTACAAGAACAAACTAGAATCTAAAGCAAGATTTGATAGTAATGTTTAACAAATTCGAATTCATTTATCAACATATTTTTTCTTCCATTTGAGTTCATTTCAATAATTCGTTTAGTTGCTTTAATAGGTGCAATTGCAGTGGCTCGTCAATAATAAATCTTTAGAATTGTCAATCATAATTTAAATTAAACTTCGTTCCATCTTATCACATCCATTTTTTTTCCAAATTTAGGAAAATTAATTTGAAGTAGAATCCTAGTGTCTTTTTTATAATTAGAAAACAAAGACATCAAGGAGCTAGCCCTCTTATCTTTTTCCCTCGAATTACTTACGTTAACTTTAATTTTAATTATAATTTAGTTTTAATAAATTATAATTAAATTAAATATATCATATTTATCCCTAAAGTTTTCAAACTTCATAATTAAGTATTAAGTTCTTAATATGATGGTATAATTATAAATTTTAATTAAAATTAGATAAATTAATAAGTCTTTAAACTACTCTAAGTTTGACCAATTAAGTTCTTAATATGTTGGTATAATTATAGATTTTAATTAAAATTAGATAAATTAATACTTCTTTTAATTTATCTTTATTTTTTTAATTAAATAATTGATAATTATATATCAAGATTGACATCTAGTAACATATCAATGATCATACAAATATTAGGAACGTCAAAATAGTTTAACTCAATGTATCCGTGCATAATTATAATTTATAATTTTATTATTTCATCATCAAATATTATACCTGGATATAGAGTATAAAATTAGTGTTTACTCTTATTTGTTCTTATTAATTAGAAATTAATTTATAATTGATGTTTAAAAATACCTTTTCAAATCTCAATTTACTTTTTCTAAAGAATTCCTTAAATCACTATTAATTAGTAATAATATAGCATTCTTCCTAGTTACTTTAGAATGATAAATCATTTATTCACTTATTCAACTATCTTAATATAATTCATACTATAACCAAATACTACCTACTGAGCTATCTTAAATAAAATAAGTCATAAATAGCAACAAAATATAATAATTCTTATATGAAATACTACGGTAATCTCAATTCTAAGGATAAATTATGCAACTATTATAATGGGAAAATGCACAAACACATAAATAATATTCCATTTAGAATTTCAATATCAAGTCACTTTAATGAACTTATTCTATCATAAAAACAAACACATTTGTTTAAGTATCTAAATATTTTAATTTGTGAAATCAATCATTTTTTTATAAGAAAGAAACATAAATTGTGATAATTTTATTATTTCACAATATCCTATCTTTCTTTTTTAGAATTATCAATATTCTATATCTTGATGAAAGTATAACTAGAAATAATTTAAAAATAATACATAAATATAAATTAAATTTCATAGTTATAATCTCATCATAATTTCAAATTTGCAATAATAATTAGAGGAATTTTATTTTTAGTGTTATAATATCAAATATAATTAACAAAATACGTGAAATAAATAGTTTCTTTATTGATTAAAATAATAATATCATACATTAAATTACAAATTGATCAGATGCAAGGGTGGTATGTGTGGCACTTAGTTATAATCTTATTAAAATTAAATATCACACGTAAATAATTTTATAAGCATCAAGCAATTTCTCTAAATTTCAATTATTATCAAGCTTTCAACAGTCACGGTTGAAAGACACCCTCATTGATACAATAACATAAAGTCACAATCATTGGAGCTTTGTGGTTTTCATAATTTTACTGTCACTTACTTGGTTAACAAGCATTTTCCATGTGTTGTATGTATTCATATAACCCCGTTAAGCTCTGCAATTGCAATGTACAAGCTTTCTGAAGAAAGCGAAAATGGTCGACACAATTCTTTACCTTGCAATTTCTCTTTTGTTCATGTTTCTTGCTCAAAGATTCCACCGGGCAAGGACGATAAGGAAAAATCTGCCTCCGAGCCCACCTGGGCTTCCAATCATTGGTCACCTCCATCTCCAAAAACCACCAATGTATCGTACTTACTACAATCTTGCAAAGAAATACGGTCCTATCTTTTCTCTCCGATTTGGATTCCGCAACGTTGTTGTGGTATCGTCGGTGTCAGCCATTGAAGAATGCTTCACCAAAAATGATATTGTTCTTGCCAACCGACCAAGGTTGTTCTCTGGCAAGTACTTAGGTTACAACTACAGCTCCATGGATCAGGCACCGTTTGGTGAACATTGGCGTAACCTGCGACGCATGAGTAAGTCGGAGTTCTTGTCAACCCCTCGCCTGAATACGCTTGTAAGCGTTCGAAAAGAGGAAGTCAAGCAGATTATCACCAAACTATCCCGTGACTCTTTCCAAGATTTTGTAAAGGTAGAGTTGAGACCAATATTTCAGGATCTATCTTTTAATATTATGACGAGAATGATTACAGGTAAGAGGTATTCTGAAGATGATGATGCTGATGAGACTATCATTGAAGAGGGTAAGCAATTCAAGAGCCTCATGGTGGAGCTAGGAGCTGCTTATGATCCATCGAATCCAGGAGATTTCTTTCCTATCTGGAATTGGATTGATTGTGGTCGATTTGAAAGGAAGGTGAAAGACCTCGCCATAAGAATGGACAAGTTCACGCAGGATTTAGTTGATGAGCGAAGAAGAAACTTGAAAGCTGAGAGCATGGACACTCTTGTTAACAATTTGCTTCGCTTGCAAAGTTCGAAGTCCGAGTATTTTACCGATGAAATCATCAAAGGATTCATATTTGTGAGTCCCATGTTATGCTCACCTGCATCAAAGTATAAAATTTGATACAAGATACTGCTGCAGTGTGGTACTCATCAAACGATGACTAACTTCTGACATTTTAATGATTATTCTGTAGAATATGATGTTTGCGGGGACTGAAGTATCAGCGGTGGCATTAGAATGGGCAATGGCTTGCCTGCTCAAGCATCCGGAAGTTTTGAACAAGGTCAAAGATGAAATAGAAACTCAAATTGGCAAGGAGACCTTAGTAGACGAACTCGATGTTTCCAAATTACCTTACCTTCACAATGTAATTGAAGAAACATTGCGATTGCGTCCACCAACTCCAATCGTCGATCCGCACATGGCATCTGAGGATTGTACTGTGGGTGGGTATACGGTTCCGCGAGGCACTGTTTTACTGGCAAGTGTATGGGCTTTACACAGAGACCCTACACTTTGGGATGACCCTGAAACTTTTAAACCTGAAAGATTCGATAGTATTGGAGAAGAAATAAACCGAATTTTCATCCCTTTTGGCATTGGAAGAAGGTCGTGCCCTGCAACCAATTTAAGTTACCGTATATTGGGTTTAACTGTGGCTGCACTAGTTCAATGCTTTGACTGGAAACAGGTTCCTGGTGACGAGATTGACATGACACCAGGGGGTAGGATTACCATGCGTAAGCACACACCACTGGAGGTTATGTGTAAAGGTCGCCCAATAGTGAAGAAAATTATTTCTTGAATTTGTGTAACCTCCTACACTCCGGCGCGTGGAGCAGTTTCATGTTCTCCTTATTTCAGCTTAATCTTTTTTATTCTTCGATAAATAATCATCCTTGGCTCTGAATAATCCACCCCAGTGCCACCAACATTGTCCTATGTACTAATGTCTGGTAAACATGATGAATGTAATGTTCCTTACGAAGCGTTGAACGTTACACTGAATAGTCATAGTTCTCGTGTGAAGGATTTTTTATTTTGGGACTGGAAAATTATGAGCATCATGCTAAAAGGGAGAATAAGGCTAGACTCTAGCATTCTTACTATCAGTTTTGTTATTAATTAATGTGAATAAATTGAAGGTAGAATTTGAATTTTTTAATCTATTTGAATAAAACAAATTATAAACATTTGGATATCTGTATTAGATTTCAAGTTCAAACTAACTAATTTTATATATCTAGTTCACTTTAAAAAATTAGAGGATTAAAAATAATTAATTCATAATTGATTCATAAACTTTTTATATACTAATAAAAATTTTTATCTTTAATACTCCCTTTCAAATGTCACTAATCATTCCACCTAAAAAAATTTATACTCTTGTGAAGACTTAATTCACAATTCAAAATTACCTTTTTTTATATGAAATTAAACTAGAAGTTTTCACTTGTTGTTTAGTTCAAACATTATATTGGGAGATATGCTCTAATATTATTTGTAACGCTCAATTTTACAATACCTTCAATTCGGACTAAAAAAGCTAGGGAAAATAATCTGAGTCTGACTTAATTTGTTTGAAATTAACAGGTCAAATTTAAGTTGACTGAGCTTCACTATGTTCAAACTTGGAGAGATCCTACCAATTAGTCTGACTTCTTACACAAAATAGTTTGTGTTCTCTATTGTTTTTAAATATATCTATTTTCCTACAAAAAATTAAGATTGTACTTGTGTCTCTAGCAAGGAGAACCAAGATTTCTGACAATTTTCACCGAATGTGGAGCTAACCACATGTTTGGATGAATGGAGAGAGCACATATGAAAACAACCAGGCAGGAAGGAGATTTTTTCTTAATTGGGTGAATGGAGAGAGCACATATGAAAACAACCAGGCAGGAAGGAGATTTTTTCTTAATTTTTGCATATGAAAACAACCAGGCAGGAAGGAGATTTTTTCTTAATTTTTGCATCATCAACTAGCGGAAACGACGGCCTAGCATTTATTTTCAAAAACAAAAAGTAACGGCCGTGCATTATGCAAGAAAGGTGCCCAATTGAAGAAAGTGACAGTGATTGCAAAAGAAAGGTGCCTGAGTGAAAAAAAAAAAAAAGTGATAATGATAGGAAAGAAAGGTACGTAATTAAAGAAAGTGGGAATGGTGTGTAAGTAAGAATCTTGACGGAACTTTTTATTAGGATACGACTGTTCAATAGAAATAGGATTAAAATATCGAAACAGAATACGTATTATTTAGTTTAGTTTATTTTTAAGGATCTTTAATAATAATATAATACAAATATTTAGTTTAAAGATATAAATTTAGAATGATAAAAGAATAATTAATAAAAAGATTAAAATATCTATTAATTTCTATTAATTACATTCTTCTTCTTCTTCTTCTTCTTCTTCTTATTATTATTAATTATTTTATTATTATTATTATTAATTTTCTTCTTCTTCTTCTTATTATTATTATTCTTCTTATTCTTATTATTCTTATTCTTATTATTATTATTATTATATTTTATAGTCATGTAATTATTTGGATTTTTTAAGGATCTTTTTATTCAAAATATTCTCATTTTTATTCTCAACTCATTTGAAATAGATAAAAATAAGGGATGCCAAATTTACTTATTCTATATGTTTTCTTTAACCAAACAAAAGGAACTTATTGTAAAGAATACATAAGGAATAGAATGGTGATTTTAGTTAATCAAACACCTATTTGCTATAATAGATAAGGAATGAAACAGTTATTTTAAAAAATAAAATAGATAACAAATGGAATGAAATGAGTATTATTTTATTTGGTTAATTGCTAAAAAAATTTTACACTAATATTTAGTTTGAAATCATAAATTTGGAATGAAATATGGCTTGGACATATTTCTGAAACTTTTTGTTAGGCTTCAGAGCCTTCCACTCCCGGATGAGAAGATGCGCGAGGCCACCAATCTCGTTGTTATATAAACAATAATTAATGCCTTGCGAATTCACTACCACCACAAGTCTTCGCTCGTGAACAGGTATATATATGATAATTTTCCATTTATCTATAATTTTACATTTATCTTTTACAAAATGTTAAATAAATAGAGTTGATTTGGACACGAGCATATTTCTTATCAATCAACTTTGATTTTCTGTGAGCGTCTTTCAAGTATAAAATTGAGGGAATTTAACATTGAAAACTATTGGAAGGAAGTAATTAATTTTTATCAAAGTATTCCATTATGAAGTTATCATGTTTTTTTAACAAGATAAAAGATATAAAATTATAATATTAAAATAGCAATTAAAAACAATAAATAAAACCAATTCAAAATTTATAAAATCTTTCTTATTAGCAACTTATATCGTTATTACAAAAAGTAAATACGAATAATCTTGATTTATAAAACTTCACAATGGCTATTACAAAAATTGAACAACTACAATTTTTATTAATCAATAATATAGTATAATAATCAAACAAAATAACACATTTTATTTGTAATTATAGAAGGGTTAAAGATAGTGTTATCTAACACCCTCTCAAATAAATTACAAACACGATTTCATTAACTTGTAATTATTAATTCAATCACAAGAAATGTTTGAATTGTTAATAAAACAGCCTAAATGGTGTTTAGAGAGATTTGAATCTCGCCATTTTATGCTTTTCACAACGTCTATATGGCTCCTAGGGTCAACCTTCGAGGTTATGGCCACTAAAAACATCAGATGACCTTAGGCAAAATTATCAAAAGTTACATAATGTGCTAAGGAATGAGAAATACCTAAGGAGTTTTCATATTATGGTGGCTTCGAAAAGGATGGAGAAAATTTGGCCTAAAATGGCTCCAAACTTCTCCTTCCTGTAATAGTAGAATAAACAACATAGTTTTTCAAATGAGTCAGTTGACGAGTCATTTACCTCGATCTACTCTTTGTTTCTTAACTAAGCTCTAGCAATCTCCTCAGGATAATTACTCACATTTCCCCTTAGCTTTAAATTTTTGCTCTCGATTTTGTCTTATCATTCATTACTCATCTTCGACATAACAAAACTTTCCTCAAGTGATTAATATCTCGAATTCAATGTTCAATCTCTTCATCACTTTAAGCAAAAGGAAACAAGTTTTCATGAAATGAAACATCATGAGAATTAAAAAAAAACACCATTTTTGAGATCATAAAGCCTACAACCTTTCTTCCTATATAAGTATCCTACAAAGACACATCGCCTACTTCTGAGTTCCAATTGATCTTTTAATCTTGGATTATTATATGAATAACACAGGCAACCAAACACTTTAACATGTTCTTAGGACAACCTCACACCAAACAAAATCTTATGTGGTGATTGTTTGTTCAATTTAACAGTCAACATTCTATTTATCAGATAAGCTACAGTCAAAACATATTTGCCTAAAAAATGAATAGTTAAAGTAGCTTGAAATCACAACGCCTTAACTATCTCTAAAATATTCATATGTTTATGTTTTACTCTCTCATTTTGCTATGGTGTATCTGTATAGCTAGTTTCATGAATAATACCCTTCTCTCTATAGAATTCTCGCATTCTTCGAATCAAAATCTAACCCATTATCACTCAACATGCACTTAATAATCTTCCTAGATTGAGTTTCAACTAATTTGTAAAAATCTATTAGGTATTGACCAGCCTCATTTTTTTTAATAAATAATTCCAAACTGCACAACTACGATCATCCACAATAAAATAGTATGCTCCGCAAGATGATGCCTTATGATAAGGTCCCTATAAATCACAATGGATAAGATCAAATGAAATTGAAACATTATTAGTACTTAATAAGAAAGGAGAATGAGTTCGTTTGGCTCAAAAACAAACATGAAAATATTCTATATCCTACTAATATTAAGAATAAAACGTAAGTGTTGATTTAACTGATGTCTAAGACGATGACGTCAAATTGTGAAGGAGTTTCCTATCTTTATAATCGAGTGCAACCTTATAGACTTGAAGTAATAAACCCCCCTAATGCTCACTCACTCTAATCATCATCCTTGAGGAATGGTATTGTATCACACAAAGCTCATTAGGGAACAGAGTTTGACAATTTAACTCAATAATCAACTAACTTATGAAAATCAAATTGCAAGTCAAACTAGGTACATTAAAAATCGAATGTTTTTTAGTTTCTTATTCTTGTTTCTAGCATATACCAAGGGTTAGATTGCAATATCTTTTACAAGAAAGAGTTTTTATTTCTTTTCTCACTAGGATAAGATACTTGATATATTAAATATATTTTATTTATTAGTTTTCTTATTATTTTTACTATTTAATTCATTCTTGTTAAGTTCCTATTCTTCATTTCTATTTCATCTAATTAAGTTCTGTTTAACTTAATTTTTTATTCTTCAACTTTTGCATTTTCTTAATCTCTATTAGTATCATCTTTGTATGTTTTTGTCCAATTTGCTTCTTTAGAAGTTATTAAAAAAGGAGAATGTTAAAACTAGCCTTATTGATATATTAATGAGTTTTATAAAACTTTCAATTAAGAGTTTATGTTGTGAGTAGAGTGATTTTTTAGAAAAACATATGAGAGAAAGTTTTTGTTACTAAAGTTTTCTTGCAGGTTCATTATAACTCAAAATAGAAATAAAATCTCATCCTAAGACAAGGAAGTAAGTGAGGAGGCAAAAGAAGGGATGGACTAGGATTATAGGTTGAAAGTAATACAAGGTTAATATAAGCAACCCATTAGACACTTTGGAGAAGTTAGGGATAGGTTGGAGAAATATAAAGTTGCCATATTCAGTATACAATATAACTCACCTATTCTTATTAAGATTGATATGTTTGAGATTTATAATAAGATTGATAATGTTGTGAACTACTTGAGAGAGTCAAACCTAAGGGATAATAGAGGAGAGAGAGACAAAAGAGGAGGTAGAACAGGGAGATAAAGAGGTGATCGATTTGACTTAGGCTATATTAGGGGATATGAAAAGGTAGATAACAAGTGGGTAGTATTAATATAATGATACTATCTTTCTTGGAAAGGATAGACTCTTATACTTATTTTAAGTAAAAAAAACATATAGAGCTATTGTTTGATTGATACAACTTTTTTAAAGAGAAAAAGGATAAATTGATATCCATATAGTTTAGTAATTATGTCATAGATTAGTGGAAGTAACAAATCTTCACTCTGAGAGTTACTTATCAAGATATGAGAGGAGATGAAAATGGTGCTAAAGAAAATTTTTTATGTCAAATTACTATTTGGATCTTTTAAATGTTGCAGGTGTTAACTCAGAATTTCAAGAGGATGGAAGAGTAAAATATGAAGATGGAGGTTGCCATGATTAATGTGAAGGAAGACTGAGAGGTAACAATGGCTCATTTTATTTATGGACTAAAATATGAAATTATAATATTATCGATCTACACTATCACTCGAAGTTAGAGGATGCAGTTCACGTGAACATAAAGGTAAAAAGAAAACTCAAAAGTTAATTTATTAACTATTTTGGTTTTATTAGTGCAAGTTCTCCATCATTAAATAAGCCACAGAGTAAAGAGGAAAACAAATATCCAAAGTTAAAATATTTAAGTACCGAATTGAATGTCCACATGCTAAGTGAAAAGAAAGGTAAGATTGATTCCTCTTAAATAGCTAGGATGTTAAGTGCTTCAAAGGTTTAAGGTGAGGGACAAAACTTAACAATATCCTATCAAGAGAGTAATGATATTAATGGAGGATAGAGAGTACGTATTTGAGAGTGAGGAGGAGACAAATGAAAATATACCTGACTTAGAGGATGCTAATAACAATGAGCGCATTAAGAAGCTTGAAAAGGACATGATATTGATCACTACAAGGGTATTAAGTGTATATATATGTGTGTGTATATATCTATAATATTACACACACACACACACACACACACACACACACACACACACACATGTACATAATCTTATATAGATTATATGAATAAACAATAAGACAATCTCTTACATAGAAGGTGATCCATCAAAGATCGGGTTTGTAGTATGATCATAGATAGACGAAGTTATACAAATGTAGTTTGTGTAGAGTTAATAGAGAAGTTAAGATAGTCAATTATACAATACCTTAAATCATATAATATACAATGGTTAAATGTGAGTGAGTAGATTAAAGTAACAAAGTAAGTTTTAGGTTATTTCTTAATCGCAAGGTAGAAGGATAAAATGTAATATGATGTGATCTTCACGTAAGTAGTCATATTCTTTTAAAGAGTCCTTAACAATTTGCTAGGAGAGCTATGCATAAGGGTACATGAATTACTATTCCTTTACCATGAATGATGAACTTATCGCTTCTGATCCATTTTCACTAAAGCAAGTCTATGAAGATATTGATTTAAAGACAAATATTGTTTAAAAAAGGAGAAATAATAAGAATTAAACATCTACTCAAGCTACACAAGTTTTTAAACCAAGGGTACACAAAGAAGGGCGTGGACAAGATGCAAATAGTTCAAATCAAGAGCCAAAGTTGTTAGACAATTGATAATATTAGAAAACATTATAGAATTAAATAATACAACATCTATAGGTATCTTGTTGGATTAGTGTTATAGATATGATATATCGTATTTGTAGTGTTTATGTCTAGAAAAGTTTTAAAAGCAAAATGATGCTGAACTTAAAATGAGACTAGCATCACATTTGTGTTTCTCACTTATAAAATCACACAAGCTAGTTAATGGTAATTACAAGGTCAAACATGCATTAAACTTGTATATTTAAGTCTTACAATTTATTTAAAATTATAGAATTCTGCTTAAAATTTGACTTTTCAAAATTATTTAGTTATTTTCTAACTAGATATAATAAGAATGTACTTTCCTTTTAAAACTCTTACTTTTAGGGTTTATAAGCCTATTAAAAGACTATATTGTGGATGTAAAGAAAAAGACTTAGTTTCTTATTGATCAACTAAGAACATTTGAACATATTTTCTTTAGACCTTTATAAAAGCTTTTATTTTAGGTATTATAAAACTTTTGATCTCATTTAACTTCATAGTTGCAATCAAACCCTAGAATCTTATCACTCTCACTCCTTTCTTTTAAGTGAGTATGATGATTCATATCCTTCTTTTATATTTTCATGCTAGAAATATTGAATCAACTTATTTTAGTAGAACAATTTCTTGATCTTGTTCATTTGATATTGAATTTATCTAATCTTATTAGTAAAAATTGTATTAATAAGTGTGTTTAGATAGATCATATACGAAAACAACTAGAGCTAATTAACAAAAGGCTTATTAAAACATATGTTGATTCTAGAGGTAATAATATAACATGGGACAAAGGCATAGGACATTGAGCTGGAAAAGTGGAATACTACCTTAAATATTAGAAAAATGATTTAATATTGTGACAAAAGAGTGAGACATAATTTAATACCATATTTTTATTATTTTAGTAGAGTTAGAGACCTAAGTAGTGTAACTCTCCATTAATTAGGTAGAGATGCTGAAAAAAGTGGCAACTACCCATTAGATTATTAATGCCCTATTTGGCCATCAGCGAATTGCGTTAGTTGTTAGCTATTAGCTGACAGCAAATTAATATAGTTGATTTGACTAATGGATAATATCAGCTATTTATTTAAAGATTTTGGTAAAATTAACTATTTAGTATTAATTGTTTATGCGTAAAATGACTTATGAGGATATGATTTTTAAAAAAATCGTTTCCAAAACTATGCATAATTGACATTAAATCATAATTATTTTCCAAAACTATGCATAATTGATGAAATGTATTTTAATTCATCCTAAATATATTAAAACGCTATTTTTTATGACCATTCAATCATTCATTCATCCATAGTTCATTTGTTAGATAGGAAGTCATATACGGTTCCTTATGTATGCTTATACTCTTTGTCCATTATTTGGTATGTGGATTTAATTGATTATGTTAATATTTTATGCAAAAGTTAACTTTAGTGTATACCGATAACTTAGAACTAATAGCTTCTGAATTTTATGTGAAAACATTAGTTTATTGTTTGAAAATAATATGGGAATTCATTCCATAGTATAACTGTGTTAGGATAAGCAAAAAAAAAAAGATTTACACAAGGAATGTAACATCAACTTGTTTGCTTAAATATTGCTAATCGACGACAATTTATTAAAATTTTAAGATTAGTAAATGAATTTAATGAATGTCATTTGATTTTTCTTAGATACCTTTAACACAAGCAACTGAAATCCTTTTAAAAGTTCTTTTTTTCTTTCATTTTGAATGTATTCCTACAAAAAAAATTATACTATTGAACTAGAATTGTAAATTGTTGGTTCAATCCCAATTTTATGCTTACGTTCAAACTTTAGTCAATAAGTCAAAATTAAATAAATGAAAACCTATTTGCCTATGTTTAAAATAAAAAATAATTATTTAAATTAATTTTAGAAACTAAACTGAAAAATGTTGTCGTTAAGAAGCATAAAACTTATTTTTAATTATATGAAAATGTAATCCCTTAATAAAAATGGTCCTCTCTTATAACTAAAACTAAAAAACGATTTAAAATAATTTTATCTATTAAAATTAACATTAAAATCATTTTTAAACAAAATAACTATTTATTGAATCATTTTTATGTTTAAAAATATTTAAATATAAAATTATATTTTTAATTTAATGATTTAGTTCTTCTTAACTACAAAAATTAATCCAAGTATTAATAAATACATCAAATGCAACTCGAAATTTTTCTACTCAACCCAATCTTTGAATCTAGCATTATTGAAAATTTTGGTTAATATAAAATACGTAACGGTTTTTGTACTGCACAATACCAAATCCAATGATACATGTTTTATTTAATTAAAAAAGGAATAATTCTTAAAAATAATGATATCGATATGAACAATAGTCTTTTCGTCTCTTAGTGATAATTATTTAGCCACAATTGTCTTTTTGTCTCTTAATTTCTCAGCTGGTAGAGCAAAACACTCCTCAAAGGAGCATTTTCAAATACAAAGGATTTAGTTCAATCTATTATCTCAATTAGTTAATTACCAAATATGATTATCAGTGGTTTGACATGGTCCAACAGCCAAATATCCTTCAATTTGCAAAAAATTAATTGATCGGCCATTTACCAAATAAGACCTAAGTTAGTGGTGAAACTGAATAATTTATATTCCTTGGTCTCTAAATTTTTGTAAGCTTATTAAACAAAGATGTCATATATGTTTCATCATAAAAGTATTACATTTAATCATTTGTTTAGAAAAAACTTGAGAATTTTGTGAACATTTTTTATTGAGAGTTTTATGTAAGAAAGTCTTGAGTAGTTATTTATAAATATCTTCATGTTAGAAGTTTTACGATTTTTATATTATTTATTATAAGAATAATTTAATAAAATTTTAATTTTTGTCATATATTTTTTTAATTTTTTAAGAATTATATAAATACTTATGGGTTAAAAGTGAATGAAATATTTAGATACGAGTATAAATAAGGCATTTGAAAACTAAAAGAATTATTAATTGCTGATAATAAAAGAAGATTTGGTTGAATTTTGATGAAATTAACATTGGCTATAGCACCAAGAATTAGACAATTTACTTAATTATGTTATATCTTGAAAAAGCCTCTGGCAATTAACTACCGGGCAGACCTAATTAAGGAAAAATGGAAAGCGTAAATAGAAGACATTCTCTATTTTTCTCTCTCTCTATTTTTCTCCCACACTTCTTGTTTAAATATTTTATAGAAGAAGGACGTATTATTGTGATGTGTTATATATGAAACAAAAGCTACCTAAAACAGCCCTCACTTGGGATACGTGTCAAATTTAGAATAGAGATAAGGCTTCAGATATTTGCATGCATCATCTTGCCTTCATCATAACGGTCACGTTTTTGGACTAAGGGTGAGAAACGTTCCTGACGGGAAGCGAATAAAATAATGAACAAATTATCTGATTCTATTATTCTATTAACGTCTTATCTATCTAATAAATGAGACCCATAAAAAATAAATAGATAAATACTCATAAAACATGATAAGAATAAAGTAATAGAAACAAGCGATTTATATAGACAGATCCTCTTAATACCTTAGTTAGGCCATCTCCAACCAAGGCACCAAAACACCAAATTTGGTGTTTTGGTGCAAAAAATCTACTCCAAGGAAGACACCAAATCTTCACACTAAAATGGTGCAATGAATAGTAACACACCAAATTTGGTGTGTTACTAT
>JAOTAY010000189.1:29075402-29090251 GCA_025629805.1 Erythroxylum baracoense
CCCCTCCAACTAATACTTACAGATGAGACATTACCTTCCGTACCTGCTACTACACCATCCACCACCCTTACATCATCCACTACCCTTATACTGACAGAGATATCAGGGGTAAACAATGCAAATGAAGGATACGGCCGCCAGCCGGGAGCTAAAGGACTTGATGGAAGAACTTACATCACAGTTGTCAATAATCTGTAAGTGAAAATACATGAAACAACGTATGTTTATAATTAAGTTATAGGTTTAAATTTTAAAAATGGTATAAAATTATTTGTTTTTACATTAGGTCGATTCCATCTGGACCGTGCTCAAGAAAATGACGTCCAAATTTAAGGAGAAGATTGATTTTGAGGGTTATGTAAGGAAGAATATCTTTCAGGTCACAAAGGAATTTTACTATCAGGAGTTTGAGGTATGAAAAAATTATTAGTTTCTTTTTTAATTAATTTTTATATATTAATTAGATAAATATTATTACATTATAAGTATTTATCGAATGTTTTTTCTTTTGTTTCAGAAAGAATTTTTTGGGGATTCTAAATTTGATGCGATGATTTATAAAGTATGGGAGAGACGAGTATGTAAACATTATTAGGACTTTGTTGGTGTGATGCACAAGGCTGGTATACGACTGCCTCATATTTTTGAACAAATATGGAGTCGTTAGTAGCAGTATTGGACATCATCTGAGGCAATGTCCATTTCAAAGTGTAATTCTACCAACAGATGTGGAGGACCAGGGGGAGAGAGTCTTCCCGTACATAAAGGATGATCTATTACCCACCACAAGCATGCAGAGAGACTTGTAAGTATCTACACTTTATATTTCTATTTTGATTTCTTTACTTTGCTGTATTTCAATTGAATTTGATGTGTAAATTTTGGAATGAAAATATGTGTATTATAGAGAATGATAATGTTATAAATGTCTGGTGCCATATATAGTTGTGTTGTTGAGTTGTTTTCTTTGTTCAATCGGGGGTAAATATCATAAAAATAGAGGAAACTCTATTGAAATTTTTATAAATTTGAGTTCAGTTATATCATTTTATTCTTATATAGGAAAAGTCTATGGACATGAGGCCTACACCCCGTCAGCTCTTTTTGCACACTCACAATAAGAAACATGACGATGTGACATTCGTCAACACCCAATGTAGAACTAAATGTATGTGACATTTAAGGTTTAATATTAATGCTTAATAATTATCACTTACTAATTTAAACATTGTCTTTTGATAGGACCAAATACAAGAAAGCATTCAACAACAGTCTCAACAGTCTGAAGATGTTGATGAGACTCAAACCTATATTCATATAGTGGGTGGTAGGGACCGTCGTGGAAGGATATTCGGCTTATTTTCATTTGTGAACACATGTTATTCGCAATCCTCCACGTCCATTACAGCAACATCTAGTAGGCATTCCACAACCAATGAAGTCAAAGAGCTTCGAAGCACAGTGCAAACATTGGCAACTTAGTTGCAACAGTCGATGTAGTACATAGCTCAGTTCCGTAATGAGATGAATGAGTTGAAAGGGAGGAGTAGCACCTCATCGCACTAATAAGAGCATCCACAATTACCAAATCAATAGTATAATTGTAGTCATTTCATTTGAATTACAAATACCTATTATATACAATTTAATGTTTTTATTGTCAATTAAGATAATTTTAACTTTATATCATGAATCAACTTTCTGTTTAAACAAATCAAATTATTATGCACAGATAATTCATAATTGATTAAATTATTCATCAACCATAAGATCATCAAATAAAATTTATTGACGGTATATTTTTTTTAAAATTTTTTTTGGTTAATTTATCGACGAAACAATTGTTCCGTTGGTAAAACCAATTCTATTTACCAACGGAAAACAACAAACTATCTATAATCACAGACGGAATAATCAATTTCATCGCCAAAACTTACCGACAAGATTTGCAGCAGAATAACTGTCGGTATACTCACCAATAGAACAATCATAACCATTGGTAATGTTGTAATAAACTTACCGATGGAATAAACAATGTTGTCTATATATCTGCCGCAAGAAAAATACTGATCGTCAGCAATTTATCAACGGTCAACCTCACAAACAACTGTCGGTATATTTACCAACGGTACATTAATTGTCCGTCGGTAAATTTACTGATGGACATTCTATTATTCGTCGAAAATTATTACCTACGGCAGTTTCTACAATGCTTTTGTCCGTCGGTAAATTCCGTCGCTAACTTGACTTATCGACAAAATCTTAATATTCGTTAGTAAACGATATTTTTTTTGTAGTGTATGTTGGGAGTCAGATTGATTATGAACTAATTTGAAATGCAATTTAATTAAAGTCCACTCAGTTCATATATAGAGGTCTAGTGGTACTCTATTTGCAGGAATAACATGATATCTTTTTAGTAGGTTAAGATTAGCAAACCCATTACTTGTTAACCAGCAGTTCTGTATACTTTCCTTTTGTTTATACATAAACCCTATGATTTTTATTAAAATCTACTAACTTAAATTATCAGCCATATAAACAATATATATTTTAGGTCACATAGCGCTCGTGTCCTTATATTTATTTATCTCTAGGTGGCCAAATGATTGATAATTCATAATAGCATGACATGCTAAGGCGTATTATCATCCATAATGTATTATTGGGTCATTATTTAACTAACAATCATTTCTCATGTTTGTTGTAGTGTATATATAAATATACTCCCTTAACCTCTGCGACTGCAATGTGCAAGATTCCTAAACAAAGCGAAATTATGGACACAACCATTTTCCTTGCAATTTCTGTTATGTTCCTGTTTCTCGCCCAAAGATTCCACCGAGCAAGGACGATAAGGAAAAATCTGCCTCCGAGCCCACCTGGGCTTCCAATCATTGGTCACCTCCATCTCCAAGAGCCACCTATGTATCTCACTTACTACAATCTAGCCAAAAAATATGGACCAATCTTCTCCCTCCGATTTGGGTCACGAACAGTAGTTGTTGTATCGTCGACGTCCACCATTGAAGAATGTTTCACCAAAAATGATATTGTTCTTGCCAATCGCTCAAACTTACTCGTGGGCAAGTACTTAGGTTACAACTACACCGCCATAGACCATGCACCATATGGCGAGCATTGGCGCAACCTCCGACGTATTAGTGCATCGGAGTTTCTATCAAATAGTCGGTTGAACTTACTCGAAAGGATTAGAAAAGACGAAGTCAAGCAACTTGTAACCAAGCTATCCCGTGAATCGATGCATGACTTCGCTGAGGTAGAGTTGAAATCAGTATTTCGTGATCTGTCTTTCAACATTTTGATGAGGATGACGGCTGGTAAGAGGTATTTTGGTGACGATGTTAATGAGGAAGAGACAAGGGAGTTTCAGAAGTTAATGATGGAGCTACCCTCCTTTTATGATACTTCGAATCCAAGAGATTTCTTTCCCATCTGGAGTTGGATTGATCGCGGCCGTTTCGAGAAGAAGTTGAGGAATGTTTACCAAAGAATGGATAATTTCATGCAAATTTTAGTTGAAGAGTGCAGAGACAAGTTGCATCCTGGGAGTTTGGAAACTCTTGTTAAAAATTTACTTCTGTTGCAAAAGTCAGATTCCCAGAATATCACTGACGAAATTATCAAAGGATTCATATCGGTAAGCGCACTATACATACAACATCCAATAGTGATCACTGTTTATCATGGTCCTAAAGTCAATCATAGCATTTGCAGTGATGTTAGCACATTAACGTTATGACTAATAATGTGATGTGGACTAATGAGTTTAGTTTTCATGAGTGACTAGGATGGAAGTAGTCAAATCAAAGTATTAGTAAGCAATTATATGATCAGATTTAGTAATTAGATCTAAAACTCTATTATTACCCTTTATTAAGCACAATTAGCACTTCTTCACACTTTATTGTCTTCCTTCTTTCTTAGAGTATGATATTTGCGGGCACTGAAGCAATATACGTGACGTTAGAATGGGCAATGGCTTCGGTGCTCAAGGATTCCAAAATACTGATTAAATCCAGAGAAGAAATGGATAATATTATCGGTCAAGATTGCATACTAGAAGAAAATGATCTTTCTAAATTACCTTATCTTCAAAACATCATTTTAGAAGCACTGCGAATGTTTCCATCAACTCCTGTTATGGATCCACACATGGCATCAGAAGATTGCATCGTCGCTGGCTATAACATCCCACGAGGGACGGTTGTATTGGCTAATGCATGGGCTTTACACAGAGATCCCAGTGTCTGGGAAGATCCGAACACTTTTAAGCCCGAAAGGTTCGAAGGAATTGGAGATGGAGCAATAAAAAATTTCATTCCTTTTGGAATGGGAAGAAGGTCTTGTCCAGGAATGAACTTAGGTTATCGTGTTTTGGGCTTGGCTTTAGGTTCATTGATTCAATGCTTTGATTGGAAAAAGATCCCTGGTGACGATATTGACATGAGAGGAGGAAGCGGATCCACCATGCCAAAGGTTATCCCTTTGAAAGCAATGTGCAAAGCTCGTCCCATTGTGAAGAAGATCCTATCTTGAGCTGGAAAATTCCCACATCCAGTTATGTGTTATTATGTTTTTATATGAATAAATTTTACTTTAATGCGTTTAAATATTCATATGTGGATTAAGCAATGTCATTATTGCTTTCTTGGCAGACAGAATTGGTTCTGAAAAGAGTATACAAGATTTTACTCTTTTTCTGATAAATAGGCTTGAATAATTGCAGAGGACAAATGCTAAGCTGATTTCATTCTTTAAATCGATTGCAATTTCATGAGTGTCGCATTCTTTATTGCTTTTTGAACCCAACCACCACAACAGTACATAATTACAAATTATTTCACTCTCATTTTTTGTAGACAAATCACGTAACATGTTGATATATTCCCTTTTTTGTTGACATTATTACGTAAACTTCTTAATTGACATTATTTCATTCAGACTTATTTTCTTAGCAGTTGATTACCCTCTTTTCTTAGCACTCTCATTAGCAATTTCAGATGTAATCTTTTTTAACAAATGATTGATCTCCTCATCAAATAGATCAAGTAGTGGCTTGAAGAGACAATTTCCTGAGACGCCACTTCCTCTGAATATGATCAGGAGCATAGTTTGCTTCTTGTTATTACCGGAACCTTAAGTATGCCGGTGGCATTTGGTGGCAGTCTCGTTATCCTTTAGTTTGATTCCTATGATATCCAGGATACATTAAGGAATTTAAATTTATTGCTAAGCTGCTTTAACTAGTGATGTATTAATTAACACAAAAAAAAAGAAATTATCTGCTAAGCGTGATTGATGAACCTTGTGGTGACTTAAAGGAGTCGTCTGACTATATTCAATTTTCCACTTGTGAAAAAATCAATGTTTTTAAAATTAAGTTTGAAGTTAAATCGATAAAACAAAAAATTTAAAGTTTAAAAGACTCAATCAGTATTAGATCGATATAAAATTAGTTAAAGATTGAAAGTTGTTAAATAAAAATTAATTAATTTATTTTAGTTTTTAAAAATTAGCTAATTATTTAATAAATTATTCCATTTTTAACAACAAAAAATATTAAACTAAATCAAACAAAAAAATAAAAACAAACCAAAATTTAGCTGATTTAAAATTTTTACTATAAAATTAATCGAATCGAATTCAGCTTTTAAAATGTTATAAAAATAACACATTCTCTATGGTTAATATCGTTACTGGTTTGAATTTGCTAAGCATAGTCGTAAACGTCCAATGCGGATTGTAGATGCTAGATAGAGTACAATTAAAATGACATGTGCTTCATTTAGGGTGCAAACTGTTAGAATAGTTTCAAGTTCCCGTTTAAATATGAGAGCGAATCAAATGATAGTCTGGCAAAAGGGGAAAGATTCGTTTACTGCATTAACTGCAACATTTAAGAAAGAAATAAATATGAACCATATGATGTCTCCACGTGTAAAAGTCTTGAAAATTACAATCAGAAAATAACATAATTTATATAAAAAAGGACTTAAAATTAAAGAGTAAAAATTATGATACGATTTACTTGTTAGGTTTTGTTCTTTTCTTCAGGAGCTGTTAATAAATCTCTGATTTTAAAGAATTCCTTCTTGTTTGAATTGGTCTTCTCAGGTTAGGTGTGACTGTGATTTATTTGCTGATTTTTTTATTTAGTTATGTTTGTAAGGCTATTTAATAGCCAATTATGCCAATTAAGATATACAATGTTTTTCCTCCTTTCTTCTATCTACGATCAACTCTTTACAAATAACATTTGGTATCAGAGCCTCCTCACGAGGCTTGATCAATAGAAGTTGCAGTCTTCTACATGAGAAGAATAGAAGGATGGCGACAGAGAGCTTTTTTGTGCAACTAGGAGTTCCAAATGGACATTATGATCATAAGGCAATGCTCACGGAAAACTTCTTGAGGTCAAAAGAATACTAGGATTTGGTGGAGAATAGGATTTCTGCAACAGTAGAAGTGTGACTCTCACGGATACATAGAAGAAGAACATTCCAGATCAGAAGTTGAAAGACATAAAAGAAAGTAAAGAACTATGCATGAAAGCAAAGAACTATTTGTTCCAACCATTGGATCGTACAATCCTGGAGACAATTCTCAACAAGGATACAACAAAAAGCATATGGGATTCAATGAAGTAGAAATATCAAGGTACAATTCAAGTCAAGCGGGCACAACTATAGGCTCTTTGGAGGGAGTTTGAAATTCTCCACATAAAGATCGGAGAATTTGTGAATGCGTATTTTGCTCAAACCCTTACCATAGCTAACAAAATGAAAGCAAATGGTGAGGATAAAGGAGATCAAGTTGTTGTTGAGAAATATAATTGTTTCATTAAAGTATGACATCTTAAGTTGGGCACCCATTTGAAAAATAAAAGAAACAACCCTGGTTACAGTCGAGATGTAGAGCTCAAGGAGCACATGAGCTTTCACCTTCCTTCTCGTCTGTCTTGGTCCTCTGGCTGAATCTCTCTTCCCTCCCTTTTACCCTTATGACTTTGCAATTTGCCATCCTCTTTCCTCCATCCTCCTTCCTGCTCCTCCTACCCAGGAGCAGTGATGCCTTTTCCTACACTAACCTTTTTCCTACCATCTTCTACTTATCGTTTTAAAACCAAATTTTCCTGCTTCAGCTTCTGCTTTGCTGCTACCATACCTAAACTAGTTATCATAACTGAACTCACACCTACCAATATTTTTGAATTTGCCCCTTTACCCTCATGCATTTCATAATCCTCCTCCTCTGAATCTCCCTCCGATCTGCCACAAGCTAACCTAAATTCAAACCCAAACCTTTCTAACTTCCATTCCCCTTCATCCTCCTCCTCTATTAGGTCCCCTGCAACCCCAGATCCCTCTTTCCTTGCTCCTAACATTAGGAGGCAAGTACCTCCCTCAAATTCACCCTCAAACCCTCCCAAGCCAGTCACAATAGCTAATGTGGTCCAGAACTTTGTAGAAAAGAGGAAAATCTAGAAATATGCGGTAGGGGAGAGCTATGAATCTTATCTTTTCTACAGTCCCCCGGTTGAAATAGACAGAGAGGTGATGGTGACCCTAAGTCTTGACATCCTACAAGAGGGCGCAAAAATATGGGGAACAGCGATCATAGGCTTCTTCATGGATAAAGGCCCACCTTTTCCTGTAATACAAGCATGGGTTCAAAGAAACTGGAAAGGAAGAGGCATATAAGAGATAATGTTAACTGAAAATGACAACATCATTATTACCTTTAACGCAAAATCAGAGGCTCTAAAAGTGATAAAAGAAAGACCATGACACATCTCATAGCTTCCATTATTCCTCCAGAACTAGCAACCTGGTATGGAATTAGAAAAAATTAGAGTAAAGAACATTCCATTATAGGTGAACATCCATAATATTCCCCTAAAATGTTAGAACACCAAAGGCCTAAGCTTGCTAACAAGCTACTTGGTAAAACCAATATGCATGGATGAGAATACAAAATTGAGGAAACAGGTTGGCTATGCTAGATTATGTGTGAGTATGGACATTTCAAAGGAGATGAAAGATTATATTCCCATTTTAAGGTTGGCTAATGGAAGTTCCCTCAAGGAGGATAAATTCATGGTAACTTACCATTGGAAACCATCCCTACAAGTTCAAGGAAAAACATGGAAACCAATAGGAAAAGTTTTGTTAAGGGAGATTATGGAGAGTTGATGGGGGTTAGATGAGAATAAAAAAGAAGATAAACCCGAAATTGATGAACTTGAATCGCAGAAAAGGATATCGGAAGATCAGGGCCTGGTTAATCAAGTAGATAGAAATATGACTTATGAGACTAAAGGGGACCAAACTGAACACAATGCAGAGGATCAATAGCTAATATGGATGACAACAAGGAATATTGCAGCTTTATATAATACAAAGGGAGTGGAAGAACATGATATCTGTAATACAGATAAAGGAGAATTGCAGAAAGGAAATCCTCCTGGAGTTCAGCAATAGGTAGCCACCAAAGTGCCAAAACAGTCAGAATTCATGCTTCGGGTAAAAATCAGGAGGAAAAATTTGAATAAGTTCAAACTAGAAAGAGCATTCGGAGCAATAGGAAAGACTCAAAAAAATCATTATTACATGACCTTTTTAATTTGGAATATTAGAGGAATAAACAACCCTTCGAAGCTCAATGCCTTAAAGGAGTTTGTTCGACATGAGAAGCCTAATTTTTTTTGTCTTTTAGAAACAAAAAATTAGACTCAAAAATTTAAATAAATTAGTTTATTTTGGAAGCCAATGACAAATAAAATCTAATCACCAATACCATGGTTATAGGTGAATCATCTTAGTTTATGACGAGGATCTTATAGAGATGGAAGTTTTGGAAGCAAGTGAACAATACATGCATAGAAAATGACATTCAAAATTGAGCACATTTTGATGTTGGCTACCTTTGTCTATGGTCATAATACTGCATTTCAAAGAAGGGACCTATGGAATTCATTGAGAAGACTAAAAGGATCAGCTAATGGCCTATGGATTATAAGTGGTGATTTTAATTCCACTATTTATCAATCTGAAGCTAAAGGGAAACGTAACTTACTCAAATACATACGGATTTGATTGACTGCACAAAAGATGAGGAAATTTTTGACTTAAAATATGAGGGTCATATATTTACTTGGAGTAACAAGTAGAGTTCTAATTGGTTGACCAGAAAGAAGTTGTATAGAGCCTTGGTGAATATGGAGTGGTTAACAACATTTTTGAACACTCAAGCTGTGTTTTTGGATCCAGGGTTTTCAAACCATACCCCAATCAAGGTGGACAACCTCCTAAAAAAGGTTTATTTAAAGCACCCTTTCAGGTTTAACAACTTTTTGACCATAGTGGAAGGATTCCAAGAAGCTATTAACAAGGGTTGGAGTTAAGAGTCACTGGTAGTAAACAATTATTTGTTTACAAAATCTTAAAGCGATAAAGCAGGAATTGAAGAGATTAAATGGAAGTAGGGGTGTAAGCACAGACCAAGGGATAGAAACTACTAGACTTCAACTCTCACTCATGTAGAAATCATTGACTGACAATCGTATTGACGAGTTCATTGCGAAGAATTACTCATTATTAAGATAGCGGTCTAGAGTCAATTGAATCAAGGATGGAGACAGATGCACAAGGTTCTTCTTTAATACTATTAAGGCAAGGAGGAATATGAACATGATAACTTTGATTAAAGCAGAATCAGGGAAGATCTTGTATGAGCAAACTAAAATTGATTAAGATTCCTTGACACACTTCCAAAAGCTCCTAGGAACTGAAGGAAATGCTAGCACAATCAATGCAGATCTCAGGACGTTCATTTTTGCTAAAATTCCTAAAGATCAAACGGATCTCTTAATTAGACAGGTCATAGATCAGGAGATAGAGGTAGTGATGTTTAAAATGAAGGGTTTGAAAGCCCCATGATTGGATGGTTTGAATGGGTTCTTATGTAAGAAAACTTGGGATACAACAGTGAAAATTATGAAAGAAGTAGTGCACAAATTCTTAAAAAATGGAGTACTCCTCAAAGAGATCAACAAAACTTCCATGTGTTTGATTCCAAAAAATCATAACACTTCTACATGGAGCGATTTCAGGCCAATTTCATGCACTAACTGCAGTTACAAGATTATAGCTAAAATCTTGGCCAATAGATTGAAATTTGTGCTTCACTACATCATCAGTAAGAACCAAGGAGCATTCTTAAGCAAACAGAATATTGGAGATAATATCCTAATATTGCAGGAACTTCCGAAAGGGTACACAAGAGGAAAATCCCCTAAGAACTACACTTTAAAAGTGGATCTCCAGAAAGATTTTGACAGTGTTAGTTGGGTTTTTTTTACTACAGACTATGGGTGTTTTGGGCTTCCCCCCGACTTTTATCAATTGGATTAAAGAGTTTATTTCCATGATTTCTTTTAGGATTATGATCAATGGGTGTCTCACAGAGATGTTTAAAGGCAAAAGGGGACTTAGGCAAGAGGATTCTCTTTCCCCTTACCTATTTCTAATTTGTATACAGGTTCTTACCCTTATGCTGAAATACTAGATCTCTTTAACCTCAGATTTCTTATTCCATACCAAGTGTAAATTGCTTTCACTAACCAATTTATGTTTTGCAGATTATTTAATCCTTTTAGTAAGACTGATATCCCCTCAGTTACTTTACTAATGAATACCTTACAAAAATTTCAGGAGATATCAGTACTGAGCATCAAGTTTCAGAAAAGATTTTTTTTATCTTATCGAAAAGTGCTGCACATCTAGCTAATGATATATCTCTTGTTACTGGAATGGGACATCATGATCCTCCTATCATTTATTTGGGCATCCCTATCTCTTCGAGACGACTACATTTTAGAGAATGTCTGCCCCTTATAGAAACGATACAAAGGAGATTAGGTTCATAAACAAACAAATCATTATCCTATGGTGGCAAACTTCAGCTACTGAAATCTGTTATTATGTCCATGAATACATATTAGTATTCTCACATTTTCCTTTCCAAGGGGCTGATCAAAATGGTGGAAAAATGATGAAACATTTTCTATGGAGTAAGGGGAAAGGAGAAAGAGGAATTACTAAGGTTAGCTGGACTCACATATGTCAACCAAAAGCAATATGAGGATTGAGGTCGGAGTCAATTGGAAGAAGCAACAAATGCTTTTTGTTGAAACCGTTGTGGAGAATTTTTAGTGAAAAGGAATCGTTATAGATTAAATGGGTATATAGCTATATATTAAAGGGTGGTATTTTATAGGCAATTAGACCTAAAGATAACTACTCATGGTTCTTTAACCAAATTCTTAGACTAGGGGAGGAAGTTCAACACCAAGTCACTTGCAAGGTAGGGAAAAATCAAATTTCATTATGGTATGACAATTAGACAGGTCAAGGAGCACTAATTCTTAATTCGATAACTAGGGATACCCTAAATAGATTCTAAAAAAAAGCTAAAATCTAAGAATTAGTTGCAGATGGCAACTGGGATCTTTCCTAAAAAGAGATTAGATCTCTTTATACCACAATATAGACACAATGAAAGAGAGGATATATTTTTATCGAATAGGCTAGCTGTATCGAGCATAACAAATAGACAAGTTAAACAACTAAAGGATGGGACAAACCCAAGAATTGGATGGTGTAAGTTAATATGGAGTAACACTATTAAGCTAAATGCCAACTTCTTGAGCTGGTTAGCCATGAAGGACAGACTAAGCATATGACAAGTTTAAAATTCCTCTACTTCTCTAAAAGATGAATCCTTTGCAACCAAGAGTAAGAGGACAGAGACTATTTATTTCAGATGCAAATTTTCTAATAAAGTATGGTGGCAAATTTCCTCTTTATGTTCTCTTACTTGCTATCAAAGTAATTTGAATGGCATTATACAAGAGATACTACTGAACCATGCATCCAAACATGACAAAGATGTATACACGGTTGCCATAACAATATGTATTCAGGAGATCTAGAGGGAGAGAAATAAAAAAAGATTTGTATGAAGGGAAAGAGGCATACGTTTAATCACATAATTCATCTTTAACAGTATCAAAGAACAACTGGTCATAAACCAGATGGAGAGGAAATGTAGTAAGATACTAGTAATTTCTTGGAGACTCTAGCAAGACTCCAAGAACACTAATTACATCTTTAAATATTACATCCATATAACTTACACTGGTAAGGTATTGCACACTCAATAGTTACACAAGAATATAAAGTTAAGCTCTTACTTTACAGGATCACTCCTCTGTGAGGTTTTAATGCCTTATCACTTACATCTATCACTGGTTCTAAAGTTTTGTAATCACTTGACGGAAGATATTAGCCAAATTTCAAATCCTGAGAAAAACCCATAAAGAATCCTTAATTAGATAAGTTGTGATTGAAGTTGAACACGAAAAGGAATAAACTAAGCTCAAATCAGAAATCACTTACCTCTTTAACCATTTGGAGAAAGAGTTGACGGAAACCTTCGAGCCCTAATTCGAAAACTTCTGAAGGTTCTTTAAAGGGGGGATTTTTAGGGTAATTATGATTATTTGTTTTGGGAAGTTACAAGAGGTGTTTTACTTGAGGATGTATGTTACACGTGATTCTTGTGCCTTCTAGCTACGATGTCATTTAGTTTGTTTTTGTTATCTTTGCAGTAGGATAAGTGTTATATTAAACTCCTTATCCTTTATTAATTTAATTTAATTTTTCAAAAAAAATTGTTGCTGAGAAGATTTTGTCATCTATGAATCCTAAGTTCAATTACGTTGTATGTTCCATTGAGGAGTCAAAGCATACAAGCACTCTAACCACTAATGAGTTGCAGAGCAGTTTCCATGCTCATGAACAACATATGGGATTTCACAGTGAAGAAGAACAGGCTTTGAAGATCACTTATGGAGATGAAACTGGAGGAAAAGTTAGAGTTTATGGAAGTTTCCGAGGAAGAGGTAAAGGAAGAGAAAGACAAAGCTTTAACAAAGCCACAATGGAATATTACGAGTGTCAAAAATTAGGACATTTTCAATGGGAATGTCCAAGGAGGGAGGAGGAAGCAAATTATACAAAAGGTCAAGAGGAGATGTTATTAATGGCATATGTGAATATAAAGGAGACTACTAAAGAAGAAAAATGGTTCCTTGATTCAGGGTGTAGCAATCATACATGTAGAAAAAGGATTTTTTTTTTCTGATTTTGAAATTTACAATGATTTTGTGAAGCTATGTGACGATTCAAGAATGATTGTGCAAAGAAAGGAAACGTAAGAGTGCAAGTCAATGGAGTAGTACATATTATTACAGAAGTATTTTATGTTCCAGATTTACATAACAACTTATTAAACATTAGCCAACTTCAAGAACAAAGGCTTACGATTCTATTTCAATATGATGTGCAAGGTGTATCATCCTAAGAGAGGCTTAATCATGGAAATAAAAAAGTCTTCCAGTAGCATGTACAAATTGCAAGCTATATCTATGCCTATGGTATCAACCTATTTTAACACGTTCCTAGAAGACAAGGTGTAGCTTTGGCATTGTAAATATGGACATTTAAGCTTTAAGGGTCTGAAGATTCTTCAATAAAAAAAATGGTGACTAGTCTGCCATAACTCAAGTCTCCTTTGAAGGTATGTAGAGATTGTTTGGTCGAAAAGAAAAAGAGGGACTCATTTCTAAAGAAAAGCACCTAGAGGGCTTCACAAATTCTGCAGTTAGTGCATGCAACTATTTGTGGACCGATTAAACCTATCTCTAATAACCAAAAGAGGTACTTTCTCACTTTCATCGATGACTTTACTAGAAAAACGTGGGTCTATTTCTTAACAGAAAAATTATAAGTTTTTACATTTTTCAAACATTTCAAAGCCCATATTTAGAAGGAAATAAAAGAGTCTGTTAGAGAGTTGCACGCTAATCAAGAGGGAGAGTTTAGATCATAAGAGTTCACAAATTTTTCTAATGAAATGGAATTCAGAGACAATTGATAGCTACCTATACCCCAAAATAGAATGGAGTTACAGAAAGGAAGAACATAACCATCATGAATATGGTTCAAAGTATGCTTTTAGAAAAGAAAATTCTAAAGTCTTTTTGGCCTAAAGCAGTTAACTGAACGGTGTATGTCTTAAATTGAAGCACGATTGTAGCAATGTAAAACATGACTCCTGAAGAAGCTTGGAGTGGAATCAGACATTTAGTTAAGTATTTTAGAGTTTTTGGTTATCTTTCACATGTTTTTATTCCTAAAAGAAACTAAACTTGGATGATAAAAGATTGAGTTGTGTCTTGCTAGGAGTTAGTGAGGAATCAAAGGCGTACAAGCTTTCTGATCCAATTTAAAAAAGGATCATAATTAGTAGAGATGTTATTTTTAAAGAAGAAAAGTGTTGGGATTGGAATAAGAAATATGAAGAGGCAATTGTACGTGATCTGGAAATAGGTGACTTTGAGGAGGAAATTGATGTGATCGGTGAAAATGAACAAAATGTTAAATCTAGTCATGAAGGTGAAACCAATGAAAATGTTTCACTAAATGTTTATGAAAGGATTTAAGTACCACCAACTTGGTTGAAGGACTACGAAACTAGAGAAGGTCACTGTGAAAAAGATGATGTTACACACTTTATCATGTTTGCATCAACTAATCCTATTCACTTTAAAGATGTTGTGAAGAGAGAGGAATGGAGAAAAGCTATAGACCTTGGTCGGGTCGGTCGTGCTGGGCCCGAGCCCATTCGTAATGACCCACAGGCCGATCGGTCCAATCTTCAAAGATCAGTCTCATACCTATTGGCTATTCCAAGCCCAGGAC
>JAOTAY010000189.1:29103061-29116231 GCA_025629805.1 Erythroxylum baracoense
ATCACTAAAAGGGTATATATATATTAATTTCGTATAATATATATACCCTTTTAGTGATCAATATCATGTCCTTTTTAGGCTTCTCAATGCTCTCATCATTATTAGCATCCTATAAATTAGGTATATTCCTATTTGTCTCCTTTTCACTCTCAAATAAATACTCACTGTCATCTATTAATATCATTACTCTCTTATTAGGATAATATTAAGTTATGTGCTCTTATCTCAAACCCTTGTAGCACTTGACATCTTGATTCTTATTTATTGAAGATGAATTGATCTTACCTTTCTCTTCACTTAGCATTTGTACATTTAATTCAGGTACTTTATATTTTGACTTTCAAGATTTGTCTTCCTCTTTACTTCATGAATTATTCCATGATGGAGAACTTCTGCTAAAAATACCAAAACAATTAATGGAATATCTTTTTTATTTTTCTTTCTACCTTCATAGCCATGTGAGCTGCATCCTCTAACTCCACATAATAGTATAGATCGACAATATTATAATTTCTTAGTTTAGTCCACAAATGAAATGAGCCATTATTACCTTTAAGTATTCCATGACATTCACCCTAATCTTGGCAACCTCCATCTTCGTATCTTACTTCTCCACACTCTTAGAACCTTTAATTAACATCTGCAGTTTTTAAAAGATCAAAATAGTAATCTGACATAAAACATTTTCTTTATATTGATAAGTAACTCTTAGAGTTAAGATTTGTTGATTCCACTAATCTACAACAAAATTACTAAACTATATGGATATCAATTTAACCTTTTTCTTTTTATAAAAGTTGTATCAATAAAATAGTAGCTTTATATATTTTTTCATATTAAATAAGTATAAGAGTCTATCCTTTCTAGGAAAGATAGTATCATCTTATTAATACTACCCATTTGTTATCTACCTTTTCATACCCCCAAATATAGCCTAAGTTAAATATACCACCTTTTTATCTCCCTGTTCTACCTCCTCTTCCACCCCTTTCTCCTTTAGTGTCCCTTAGGATTAATTCTCTCAAATAGTTGGCAATACTATTAATCTCATTATAAATCTCAAAGACATCAATATTAATAAGTATAGGTGACTTATATTGTATATTGGCTATGGCAACTTCATATTTCTCCAACCTATCCCTAACTTCTTTGAATTGTTTAATAAGTTACTTAATTATATTGAGAGTTTTATTACATTTAACCTAAATCCTAGTCTATCCCCTTTTTTTTCTTCTTCACTTAGTTCCTTGTCTTAGGATGAGATTTCATTTCAGTTTTGAGTCATAATGAACCTGTAAGAAAACGTTAGTAGCAAAAAAATTTCTTTGATGTATTTTCTCAAAAATCACTCCACTCACAACATAAACTCTTAATTGAAAGTTTTTAATGAACTCATTAATATATCAAGAAGACTAGTTTAGCATTCTCCTTTGTTAATAACTCCTAAAGAAGCAAATTGGACAAAAACATATAAAGATGATACAAATAGAGATTAAGAAAATGAAAAAAAAACTGAAGAATAGAAAATTGAGCTCGACAAAACTCAATTAGATCAAATAGAAAAGAAGAATAAGAACTTAAAAAGAATGAATTAAATAGTAAAAAATAAGAAAACTGATAAATAAAATATAATTAATATATCAAGTATCTTGTCCTAGTGAGAAAAGAAATAAAAACTCTTTTTTTGTAAAATATTACAATCTAACCTCCAGTATATGCTTTAGATGGGATTTATTATTGCTTTCTCTTTATAAAATCATTTTAATTGAATTTGTCGTTTTCATTTCTTTTCTTCTCTTTGTTTTTTTTTATTATTAGGAAAAACAAGAAACAAGAGTAAGAAACTAAAAAACGATCGATTTTCAATAAATCTTGTTTTAAGAAAATTGAATATATAGTAAGATGAAATAAGAATATTGTTAATGTAATCAAACAACTTTAACAGAAAATTGAATATATAATTTGGCTATGATACCAAATTTTGATAAGACCCTAACTAATAGGACTTTTAAATACATTATTTTCTTTAGAGATTAATTCTTCTTTTTTTAATTCATTTTTAAATGGTCATTTTTACCCATAAAATATTATATTTAATTAACATTTTTAATTCTAGTAAAAGAGAGGTTTATTTATCTCTATGGCTAAACATCATCAACCATAGAAGTAAATAATTTAATCGTAAATTATTCGAGATTATTTAGTAAGGATTTAGTTTCAGTATCACTAAACCACTCTTTTTATGAAAAAAAAAGATTAAAAAGTCATAAATCACTCTTTGTGAATAATTTAAATGACTAAAATTGTTAGAGAGAATTGTGGCATAAATAAATTTGAAAGAATTAAAGTAGCTAGGAATTGAAATTTTAAAGATTAAGGAAATAAAAGTAGTGTTAACTTCCTTCAAAAGCTAAACATGGTTGAAGAAGTAAAAAATGGCTTCCTGGATATCTTCCTCAATGATATTTCAAGTATTTTGAAAGAAAAACCTATTGCAAACATAAGGCCTTGTTAGGATACAGTTTGAAAACTACATTCTTATCCTCTTGAGTAGTAAAAAGTCTTACCAAGCTTCCCTATGAGCAGCAAAAAGTTGCGTTGGATGGAAAATTTTGACAACAGTAAAAATTGTAGGATTAGGTTCACCAACACCAAGGAGAAGACTGAAATGATTGTGAGCATGAGATAGCAATTCATCTTGGGTGCAATAAACTTTGCCATTCATATTGGATAAGGCTAAAATCCTGTTGATGTTTCTCCTTTCTATAATATCATTAAAGAAATATAATGTGTTAACATATACTTCTTTCAGTTAATTTACCTTGACTTTTTGTTTTAAAAGAGAATGGTGGCTTTCTACTTTCAAGAGTCGATGTATACAAACTTTTGTTACTTTATGATCCTTAAAGCCTCATTAAGAGCTGAAAGGTAAAGCCTCATTTGATGTTCCTACTTTGTAACAAAGATAAAACTATGTTTTGTAACACTAGTAATGATCCTATTAAGAATTAATTGGCCTTTAATAGTCATGATTTTTTAACACACTTAAAAAGAGGATAATTTTCGATTTTAGTATCCTAACCCTTTGTTTATAGATCTTCAAATCCCTTATGTTTTGCTAAGAAGTTTTTAATCAATTTGTAGTTTTAGCCAAAAATATGTTAAATTATAAAATAATTTATCTTACGAAATTGTTGCTCAAAATTTCACCTAATTGCTAGAGGGAGCCACCCATGAATTATTGCCTATTGGTTCCTAAGTTGTGAAAAATAAGTTGATAAAGTCTTTTTAGTACCTAATACTTGCATAATTAAATTAATATCAAAGATAAATATAAAAATGCTATATTCATTGATGACTTGTTTACAATACACTTTAATTCTGTTAAGAGAAAAATACACAACCCTCTAAAAGATTAACCAAATATTAATGACAAGAAATAACTCTCCTTATTGTAACAACAGAAAAATATAATAAGAAACTAAACGATTAAATAAACACCGAGATTTAACGAAGAAAACCATTCAGTATAGAGGGAAAAAATCGTAAGGCAAACTGACAAATAAATCCATTAAACTCAGTAAGGATTTATAAGAAAAGTTGATCTCTCACCCCTTACAACAACAATTTGTATGAGAAAGTTTCAGGATTGAAATCAAAGTTGATGTCATAATTAACAAACCCTAAAATCAATTGTAAAAAGAATGAAACAAGGATGAGAATACAACCCTCTTTGCCCTCTCTTTGTTTTTCCTCACTTTTGGACATTATGGCTGCATTCTCTATCTCATGCCTAGAGTGAGGCATAAATGAGCTATTTATAAGCACCTCTAGCTTGATAGCTAAGTCAGAATCCTAACTGAACTCAACTAGCTAGATCATATCTTATCCTAATTAGATTACATCACATTATCTAATAAGATGACATTCTAATCTGAATAGGACTCCATATGATAGGATTTATTTACATCCCAACTAACAAGATAAGAGATTACATCTATCTAGGAATGATACATCCATATCCATGGGTTCTCCACTTTCTTCAGATGATCCTCCCACATAATCTTTATCTTTTAGAGCTAATGTATATCTACTGTGATATTATTTTCCATATCATCTAACATCTCAAAATGGGGTTGGACACTTAACAGTCCCCCCCTCTATCCAAAATATGGGGAAGACACGTTATTCTCCATCATCTACTTAAGATTCATCCCAGTAATCTTATAACAAAGCTCCTGCTTATTTCTGAGAACCAATCAGTTAACATATCAGTACCATTCAAATCTATATGAACCTTCTTTAACATTAATTATTGCTCTTCTATCACAAACATTAACCAATGATACCAACGTTTTTACAAAATGCAACCTTTTACATATCTTTGGACTCTCTTTCAATAGTAAGTAATAGGTACTCAGAATTTGGATACCTTTTAAAAGCCCTTTTCTCCCTTGTTGAACTTCAAGGTTGTGTTTCATCAGTTGCTATATCTCATTGCTCCCATGCTCGTTATCCTTAATGGATTCATCTTAAGTAATATCTAGATGTGGTTTATGTAGCTCATCAATATCAAATTGTATGTGATCACCAGCAATGTGTGCTTCGTCACACACTTCATCTTTTTTACCTATAGACTGCTTAATAATCGAAGGAATTGGCAAATAGCCAACTTTTCCATCTAATAAGTTGTAATTCAATGATTTATCTTTGCTTAGAAGATCAACATCTCTCTTGTGCTCGTGGAACACCACATTCGGGCTCCTTATCACCTTTTTCTTCTCTAGGTCATAAAGTCCGAAGCCAAAATGATCACCATTATATCCAACAAAGATGCAAGGTATACTTTGAGTCAGGCTTCTTTCTCTGATCCTTGGGTACATGTTTGAATACCTTATAGCCAAAAACTCTCAAATGATGATATGTGGGATCCTTGTCAGTCCATGTTCTCTCAAAAATCTCAAAATCTAACAGAACTAAGAAAGCTCGATTTATCAGTTAGACCGTTATTCAGACTGGTTCTTCTCAAATTGTCTTTAACAGCATAGACATTTTCAGCATGCAATGAATCTTCTCCATAATAGTTATGCTAATCCTTTCAATAAACCTATTATATTGTACAATCCCTGGTTCAGTTTTCTCACGTATAATTCCATGTGATGTATAGTATTGTTTAAACACCTTATAAGTACACTCCCTTCCATTTTCTGTTCATAGGCACTTCAGTCTCCTCTCAGCTTCCCTTTATACCATAACATAAAACTTCTTGTAGGTTTTTAACCCTTGAATCTTAGAGTTCAGTATCTATACCTAAGTCTTGCTTGAAGCATCATTAATGAATGTAACAAAATATCTATTACCTCTTAGTGACTTCTTCTTTATAGGAACACAGACATTTGAATGCACCAACTCCAATAACTTCTACTTCCTTGCAGATCTTCTCTTAAAAAAGACTTTGTACTAATTTCTAACTAAACAATGATCACAAGGATTAAGCGATTATGAATTCTTAGCTGGGATAAGTGATTTTCCAGCTAGCAACTTTAATCCTTTCTCACTTATACGTCCTAATCTTTGATGCTAAAGATTTGGTAAATTTTCCTTTTTGGCTGTATATACTTTTCCACCACCACATGCCTTTAAGTGTGTTTTATACTCCTCGGACAATTGTGATTGCTCCTTTGGATAATTTCCACTTCTTATCCCTAGAGGTGTGCTTAATACCTTCTTGATCTAACATATTCATTGATAATAAATTCAGCCTTAAATCGAGGATGTGTCGTATATCTCTCAAGGTTAGTAAGCATTTGACGTTTGTCTAAACTTAAATATTGCCCATACCTATAATTTTAGTGGAACTTTGGTTTCCCATCATTACATTTGCAAAATCTCCTCTCTTATAGCTTGAGAAATACTCCTTTGGAACATAGTGATAAGATACTCCCATGTCGATCAACAATTTAGAACTAACATTGCTGATGTGGAAGCATTTACTAGTTGCTTAAACTAGGGACACCTCATTGCTTGTGCTTAAAATAGTTGCAGCTGTATTCTTATCATCACCATTATTTTTGTTGATTTTTCTTTTTGTATCCCTCTTCTGCTTGTAGCAGAACCTCTTAATGTGTCCTAGTTTATCATAATAGTGGCATGCCTTCACGTCATTGTCACCTTTGGACTTTGAACGGTTCTTAGACTTATTAGGACCTTTACGACCCCTACTTTTGTTCTCCCCATGCTTTTTGTCACAAAAGCTTGCATGTTGTCAACTCCAATCTCCTTTCTTCTGATTTCTTCATTAGAAATACTCTCTTTGATTACATCCAAAGAGAGCACACCTTCAGGATTTGAGTTGTTAATGGTCACGACTAGTGTTTTCCAGCTATTCGGTAAAGAACTAAACAGGAACAGAGCTTGAAGTTCATCGTCACGAATGGTCTTTGTTGTAGAAATGTTTTTTATTATGTCTTGGAAATCACTTAGATGCTTAGAAACTGATTTCCCAACCTTTATTTTCAAATTCACAAGACTCTTAAACAGAGAGGCCTTGTTATGAGTAGTCTTCCTTTCATACATACCTTTTAACTTCTTTTATAGCTCAAAAGGATTTATTTCTTGAGACATATGGTTGAATATTCTAATATCAATTTATTGTTTAATAGTGCCCACAATTTTTCGCTTCATCGTTTCCTATTCTTTGTTGGAAATCTTTTCAGGTTTTAAAGGAACATCATCCTTCACACCTCTATCTACATTAATAGGATGAAATAGATCCTTGCAATATAGAAGGTCCTCCATCATGGGCCTCCATATCGAGTAATTTGATGATGTCAAATTAACCATAGAGTTATTTTCACCTTCCATTATGATGGCTCTGATAGTACTTATTAGGAGGAAAATATACAACTCTTTAAAAGATCAACCAAATATTAGCAAGAAATAATTCAAATACGAGAAGAAACTAAACGATGAAATAAATACCAACGTTTAACATGGAAAACCCTCTAGTGTAAAAGGAAAAGCCCATATGGCAAACTGATAAATAAATCCACTAAAATCAATAAAGATTTACATGAAAAGTTGATCACTCCCCACAACAAGTTGCCTCACAAAGTTTTAGGATCGAAACCAAAGTTGATATCACAATCAACAAACTCTCAAACCTATCCCAAAAACAATCAAACAAGGATGAGAAGACAACCCTCTTTGCTCTCTCTTTGTTTTTCATCACTTTTGGATGTTGTGGCCTCACTCTTTATCTCATGTGTGGAGCATGGATCAAATGAGCTATGTATAGGCACCTTTGGCTTGATAGCTAAGTCAGAATCCCATCTGAACTCATCTAGCTATATCATATCTTATCCTGATCAGATTATATCACATTATCTAATAAAAAGACATCCCCATCTAAATAGGACTCTATTTAATAAGATTTATCTACATCCTAGCTAACAAGATAAGAGATTAAATCTATCTAGGAATGATACATCTATATATACAAAGATCTCCACTATCTTCCGATGATCCTCCTACATGGTCTTTATTTTTGAGAGCTTATGTATATCTATTGTGATCTTATCTACCACATCATCCAAGATCTCAAAATAGGGTTGGATACTCAACAAATTCTGATATATCAATATTCTCTTTAATTTGACGTCTATCCTACTTATGTATCAGAATTTATATTTAAGATTGCTACCGTCAACTATTTATTGGAAACTATTTGTCAATGTAATATCCTATTTTCATTTCATTTCATGTCTTTTTTTTTTCTTTTTATTTAGTTACATGTATAAGTAAGATTAGCTACTTTTTAGAAACACTTTTATATTTTCTTATATAATATTATATAGTTTTATGTATAATATTTCTTACTTAGCCTGAATCTTTTTTCTTAATTTTTAATTACATAAAGTTTAGAAAATTAAAATGATGACGAGTCAAAGTGTGCTATTTTGTGGTAATTTTGCTTGGACCTGCACAAAACTTGATCGAAATAAAAACTATATTTTCATATGAAAATTTTATCTTCCCATTAAGGAAGAATATCCCCTAGTAAGATTGTCAGAACCTTATAAGAAGATAATTTAATAAGAACAATTCTTTCTTGATTAGAACAATTCCTTCATCTTCAGAAATAACAGTGAGAGGACAACAAATAGAAAGTAACATAAACTAGTGAGCAAAATGTATTAGAAATACAAATCTAAATAGGAGTTACATTTTTTTAGAAATAAGAAAAGGGTTAATATTTTACCTTATTTAGGATCAATATTGATTAGGAATTAATGTTTTACCTTAGTTAGGAGTTAATGTTTTACTTTATTTAGGATAAGTGTTGATTATATACCTTTGTACATACATATAATCTTTCAAAAGTTTAGCGCAATACTTTCTCTTCAATTTATCCCTAATTTTATATGGTATTAGAACATGGATCCTCTGCTTACTGTTAGAAAGGCTTATTCCTTTCTTACGAGAGAAGAACATCATAAGTCTACTGTTAGAGGCTAGGAAGAATGTGTCAAGATAGTGGCCCTAGTGGTATAGACCGTAGCCAAGCCAAAGCCCAGTCTTCAAGTTTGATAATCATGGTAGAAAGAGGATAATAAAAGTTGATACATGCACTGTGACAATGCTAGCCATGAAGTTTCAGAGTGTTTTAAGGTCATTGGCTATCCCACTTGATGAAGAGGGCCACGAAGTTGAAATTGCACTAAGCTAGCCCACAATTAAGAACATGCTAACTCAAGATGTTAGCAAGCCTTAAGAGGGCTTAAGTTTTTCATTCCGTACAAAGAGAATTTGAAAACAGTAGCAATATACCAGGTTTATCGAGCGAATAATTTTAGAAATTGCTAACACTTCTAGATTGTGATAATTAAGAGAAGCTTTCTATTAAGGATTATGAAAACCTTACATGAATACCAGATATTAGAGCATCCAATCATATGAAAAGTTACTTGGATTTAAAGTATGATATAAAAGAAGTAGTGCCTCTACCAATAATTTTTCATGATGAAGCCAAGACAACTGCAATGATGATGGTTTTAGTCATATTAATTCAATACATGAATTTAGTTAATGTCCTTTATGTGCCTAATTTGACTTGTAATTTAATTTTCACAAGTTAGATGATTGCTAAGTTAATTGTCAGATTTTGTTCACTAATGAGCTTTGTGTGATTCAAGACCATTCCTCGAGGATGTCGATTAAAGTGGGTGAGCATTAAGGGGTTTAGTACTTCAAGTCTACAAGGTTGCATTCGATAATGAAGCTAGAGAAATTGGACTTCTTCATAGTTTGGCATCAACATCTTGGACATCAGTAAAGTCAACACTTATCTTTATTCCTGATATTAGTATGATATATTTTAAGAATAAGAATGTTTGTCATATTTGTTTTCAATCCAAACAAAATCATTCTCCTTTCCCATTGAGTATTAATAATGTTACAAGTTACTTTGATCTTATCTACTGTGATTTATGAGGACCTTATCATAAGGTGTCTTCTTGTGGTGCACACTATTTTATTACTATTGCGGATGATCATAATCATGCACTTTGGACTTATTTACTCAAAAAATTGAGGTTATTTGATACCTAATAAATTTTTGCAAATTGGTTGAAACTCAATTTGGAAATATTGTTAAATTCATACGGAGTGATAATGGGTTAGAGTTTGATTCATAGAATGTGAGAATTCCATAGAGATAAAGGTATTATTCATAAAACTAACTAAATAGATACGCCATAGCAAATTGGGAGAGTAAAACATAAACGTAGGAATATTTTGGAGGTCGTAAAGGAACTGCGATTTCAAACTATTTTACCTATTTATTTTTGGGGAAAATGTGTTTTGACTACAACTTATCTAATAAGTAGAACTTTGACTGTTAAATTGAACAAACAATCACCACACGAGATTTTATTTGGTGTGAGGAACATGTTAAAGTGTTTGGTTACCAATGTGATGGGTACACTAATCCAAGATTAAAGAATAAATTCAGGCCCATAAGTGGGCGATGTGTCTTTGTAGGATACCTATATAAGAAGAAAGGTTGGAGCCTTCATGATCTTAAAAATGGTGTTTTTTTTCTCTCATAATGTTTCCTTTAACAGAAATGTGTTTCCTTTTGCTCAAAGTAATGACCAATTGAGCATTGAATTCAAGATATTAATCGCTTCTTTGAGGAACGTTTTGCTATGTCAGAGACGGATGATAAGTGAGAAGACAAAATCAAGAGCAAAAAATTGGAGCTAAAGGGAAATATGGGTAATTCTTTAGAGGAGATTACTAGAGCTCAAGAAATAGTGATTAAACTGAAACAAACAACTCATCAACTAACTCGGTTGGATAAATATGTTGTTTATTCAACTATTATAGGAAGTTTGGGGCCATTTTCGACCAAAATTTCTCCCTCCTATTAGAAGCCATCACAATATGAAAGTTCCTTAGGTACTCCTTATCCCTTACGAAATTATGTAACTTTTGATAATTTCTCCTAAGGTCATCAAGTGTTTTTGGTGGCCATAACCTCTAAGGTTGAGCCTAAAAGCCATGTAGAGGCTGTGAAAAGTGTAAAACGGTGAGATGCAATAACCTGAGTAATTCTTAAACTTAAAGCGAATAAAACATGATCTTTGGAGACTTATCCTCTTGGAAAGAAGTTGATTGATTGTAAGTGCGTATTTAAGGTCAAGTACAAGTTAGATGAGACTGTTTAAGGAATGATTGGTGGAGCAGGTTTCACATAGATTGAAGGTCTCAATTTTCATGAGACATTTGCATCGGTTGCCAAGCTCATGACCATTCATGTTTTTCTGTCTATAGTAGTTGCATGAGGTTGGGAGTTGCATCAAATGGAGTTGCACCAAGTTGACCTCAACACTAAAGAGATATTATTTGTTCAATCTCGAGCAGATTATTCACTATTTACTTTTCGAAAGGGACACGTATCTTTTAGATTGTTAGTATGTATGGATGACATCATTTTAATGGACAATGATACAATAGCTTGTTCGACTTTTAAGACATACCTGCATAAATGCTTCAATATTAAAGATTTGGGGGTATTGAAATATTTCTTAGAGATTTAAGTAGCCTGCTCATCCAATGTGTCATTCTCGTGTCAGCAAAAATATGCTTTGGATATATTATCCAAAATAGGACTACTTGGAAGCAAACTGGTGGACACTCCAATGGTGCATGGTCACCGTCTAGGGTTGGCTGATGGTGAATTAATGGTGACCAATTTATCCTCTCGACAGCTAGTGGGATATCTCATTTATTTAACAATCACTGAGCTTGAGATTTCATATGTGGTTTATGTGTTATCATAGTTAACTCAGGCACAACGTAAGGAGCATTTTGAAGCGACTATACGCGTTGTAGGCTATATTAAGAGACAACCATGTCAGGGTATTCTTATTTAGGCTGATAATGATTTATGGCTTCGAGCTATCTATAACTCGAATTGGTCGAGTTGTCTTATTTCACGCTACTTAGTGACTGACTGATTCATGATATTCAGTTAGTCACCACTTATGGAAGACAAAGAAACAAAGTATTGTGTCCAGATCATCAGTAGAAGTCGAGTGCAGGGGTGATGATTGCTGCTACCAGTGAGATGGTATGATTAAAGTCTTTATTGGCTTCTTTAGGCGTGGTTCATCATGAATCCTTGACTCTTTTATGTAATAGTTAGTTTGCTATCCATATAGTGGCTAACCCAGTATTTTATGAAGGCATTAAACATATAGAGATTAATTGTCATTATTTTAAAGAGCAAGTTCAAGTAGGAACTATGTTACATCACATGTGAGGTCACAGATCCAACCAACAAACATTTTCACCAAAGCTCTCGACCATTGTAATTTCAATACTTTCTTGGCAAGTTGGACATTTACAATGTGCATTGGCCAACTTGAGGGAGCATCAGAAATATAGTTGTAAATTGGAGTTATTTTATCATAATAATGTTTTATATTAATTAAAAATAGTATTGATTAAGAGTTAATGTTTTACCTTATTGAAGAGTATTGTTGATTATGCATACCTTTCTACACAATAATCTTTTAAAAATTAAAGGGAATACTTTCTCTTTAGTTTTTCTTTAAATTTCCAAGATGACTAATTGAGAATGAATACCCTTGAGTACTCGGGCTACAAAGTTATAAAAGCTGTAATCACGTGTTACTAGACGGACCTTAAATTCTTTGTAGACTTCAAAAGAGTAGTCAAATTTGATTAAAGCTTTTAGAACCTTGTAAACGAGTATTTTAAATCTCCAGCTTAACTTCTTTGAAAATTTTAAGCTTGGACTGAATGTGAATTTACAAATGACGTATATACTTAATTTTTTGAAATTTGATAATGACAAATAAAAGTAAACAAGATTAAATATTCAATAAGTCTAAAATTTTTTATGTTTTATATTATTCTTTCACAATTTGTATGTTCTAAAAAATTTCACTAAAAAATAAATTAGAAAATAATTTTGTTTGAATATTATTAATGAATAATAAGATAAAATTTGGATATATATGAATCTAATCCTAGCTCTCCTTTTCAGTTTTCTTCCCAACTATAATTCAGGCTAATTATTTTCCTCTCTTTAAACCAAGTTCATTCGCTTACGGCTTTACCTCGTCGGCCACTCGACTGACAGGTGACAGCAGAGAGCTAACAAGGGCCCATTTCCCACAGAGAATTGATTCCCTGTCTCTGCAACATTGTGGACAACAATTTGATATTTTGAACTTTTGGTTACTACTAAATCATCGGCGTGTTTTGAGTATGTAAAAACTTTTTTTAAAGAGAGACAAATAATTTTTTTCATAAAAGGATTCTCAACAATGAAGAATTAATCTTATTTTAGTCAGTAGCAATTCTAACCTCTAGTAAAGTTTTGATCTTATCCTCATTTGCCGTTATTCCTTGCCCTTTTAAGTCGTGAATATATCTACATATGTTAATATAATCCCCCCCCTTTTTTTCTTGTTCCCAACTATATTACACTATATTTCAGGCTAATTATTTTCCTCTCTTTAACCAACTTCATTCCCTATGTCCAATACCATTCTTATTACGAAAATCTAATGCCTCCGTGTATGTTTTGCCAACACAAACGTTGGCCTGTCAATTTCTCTGGATTTTCTCCTCTTA
>JAOTAY010000189.1:29129770-29142935 GCA_025629805.1 Erythroxylum baracoense
TCTTCTTCTTCTTCTTCTTCTTCTTCTTCTTCTTCTTATTATTATTATTATTATTATTATTATTATTATTATTATTAGTATTATTAGTGTTAGTGTTACTTGAATTTATTTTAGCTATATCTTGAGATTTGAGTATTTTATTATTATTCTATTTAGTATTTTTATTTTTGGAGACAAGAAGGGGTTGGACTTTGTAGCCTATTAGGTTCTCGCTGATCTGGCCTCCTTCAGGTATTCCCTATTACTTGTATTTTAAGTTATTTTCTGTTTTTAATGAATTGTTTTTGTAACCTGCATCATTTGTATATTATCTTATTTGCATGTGGGTTCACCGGAAACAGCCTCTCTACTATGTAAGGGTAAGGCTGCGTATTATCGGACTTCTCCAGACCTTGCTTTATTGTGGGATTTTGGACTGAGTGATGATAATGATGATGATTCTTTATCTTGTATATGTTTAGATGTATATGATGAAAGTCCATGTAATAATTGTACATTGCAAATGAAATTATAGTGAGATTATAATTATGAGATTCATATTACATTTAAGTATTATTCCTAAATGTTCCTAGTCATTGTTCTATTAAGATTGGACATTAATAGAACGTAAAAAGACTGGCGTACGTTTTGTTTTTCCTTATAAAGGAAGTAGTCGATCTCATAGGCTAAAGTATAAAGATACTTAAACAAACGTGTGGGTGTTTGTTAGAGAACAAGTTCACCTAATAAACCCGATATGAGAAATCTATTTAGAATATTACTTGTATATCTATGAAATTTTCATTGTGATGATTGTATAAGTGATCCTTTGAGTTAAGATCACCAAAGTTATCTTGTATAGGGATTGCTATATTTTGATACTATTTATGACCTATTTAATCATGAGTTGTTCAATCAGTAGTCATTGGATGTATCATAAATTATATGAAGATAGTTGTGCAATCAAGATATGATTCATCACCATAAAGTAATTAGGGAGAATATTTTCTTGTTCTCGATTAGTATTGAGTCGGGAAATCCTAAGCTAATGTGGAATGATGTTTTGTAAATATTTTACAAATATCATTAATTGAATCAATAACTAATAGTAGAGAACTAATATGATTGGACTCAAAATAGAGTAAACATTAATTCTATGGTCTATGTCTAATTGAAACATTAGTTGATAAAAGGATTGAATTATACCGAAAAATCATACACGGAAAAGTTAGTCAAAACTACTTTGACATTGTTAAATATTAGGGTGGTTATGATGCGTTGCTAGACGTTAATCTTGATCTATGATTATAAATTGTTTAATTAGAGAATTAAAGATAAATTAAAAGGAGTTTTAATTTATTTAATTCTAATTATGAATTAGAATTATAATTTATAATCATTGCCAACATATTTGGGAATCTAATGGGTCTCACATATAGAATTGGTTGCAGAGAGCAAAGTTAATTTGATCAAGTTGGACTTGATTGTAAAGTTTGAGAAACTTTATCTTTAAATATGAGATATTTAATAAATAAGGATCAATATGAGATATTGAATCTTGTATGGGAATAATTAGTATTTAATTAGAATTGTTTGTAATTTAAATTAATGTTTAATTGAAATTATAATTTAATTTCAATTAAATTACAAAAATGTCCAAAGCTTATTGTAAATAGGCTTAAGCTCTTTGGAGCTAGTACTTCTTGCTTAACCCTCTCTATAAAAGTTACAGAATTCTCTCAACTTGTTCTATGGATACCGTTAGAGGCTGGACATTTGTTTGGCACTACGGTGGTTGAGACAGATTAGTTTCAGGAACTGTTCGAGGGATACGACAAGACAAAGATCAAGCTTCGAAATAAGGAACGAATTAAGTTTCCACTTTATTATGATTTGAGTTAGTCATTTTATAGAATTAAAGAGATCTTGGTTTTTAGGGAAATCAAAATTACAAAAATGTTTTGTAGTTATTCTGCTACGAATAGATTAGATCCCGACTCGGTTTCTTAACAGTGGTATCAGGCAATCTTTAATTCTGTGATCTATCTAAAATATTTGATTATTGTAGATCATATGATTTTGGAATTGAACTAGAATATGAATAGTTTGCATTTTGAACCAGAATTGTTCAGGTTGTTGCTGTGAGTTTATGAGAAGTTATGAACTGCATCTCATTGTCCTTGCTTCCAGAAATTGGTTTATGGAAATATTAAATGCGTGTTTCTTTTGCTTGTTGTATACTTCTGAACACTAAATAAACACACCTCTGATTTCTTATTTCTGGAACAAGTGAGGCATAGAGATGCTTAACAATTGAGAATCACGATTATTTGTGTTCTGGAAAAGCTTGTTTTTAAAGACACAAGAAAATTTGAAACTAAGAAAAATTGATGAACCCTAGAATTATTCTAGAGTTCTTAATGCGTATTCAAGTATTTGTTTCTGCTTATTGCAATTACTGGTTTCTAGCAAAATAAAACTATCTGCTCCATATTCATGTTCTTTTTCTGGAAATTTTTCCCATATGATTATGTAAAATAAAATATGTAACTTCTCACTGTTTTGTTTGCGATTAGCTTTTGTGTATACTGTTTTAGATAGGCGATTATTGCCCATCTATGAAGCTGGTGACGAGGGCATTGCCCGTGATGAGGTGTCCCTTGACGCCACTCGCTAACATCGCTATGGATGGCATCGATCCATATAATCACGATAGAGTACACTGAAGGTGCAACAGATGTCACCATGGAGACCTAGACCCAATGGTTATGTGATGCAGAACATGAGGCATGGGAGATGAAATTGCAGAAATCCAAGATCTCAAAATTTGTTTTCTCTTCACCACGCATTTTTGGGTTTGTGATTGTCTTGTGTTTACTGAATAAGATGGGCGATTATCGCCCATTTGAAGAAAGCAGTATTGATGGCGAAGCAACGATGCTAGGTGTCGCTTATGCCCATCGATTCTCCAGTGACGCCATGATGGACGTCACTTGGGTCAATGGCTGAAGGCGGCGAAGAAGAGGGAGTAGTGAAGTGGACAGTGCAAACAACAACAACGTGAGGGAGATGATTGAGAAACGTGGAACGTTTCTGGAGAAGACGATGGGAAGAGACGCGCCAGATACTTCCTTGTAACTTTATTCAATTTTTGGAAATTGTTTTCAAATGATTTTTTTTAGGAATGCTTTGAAATTTAACTTATTTTTCAAAGGGTTGCATTAATAAATGAAATTAAGTTAGCCATTCAATTCCAAAATTAAGATACTTATTTCTCTTAATTTGATTAAGATTAATAATTATATTGATTCCTAATTAATTTTGAAAAAAGTAGTTTCTAAAATTAGAATTAATTAGTTTCAATTAGATAGAAATTAATTACTTTGACTCTCTAAAATTGAGAAAAGTGTTTTCTTAAATGATTAAAAAATTTTGTTTCTTAATTAAATATATTTATTTCAATTTGAATGAGATAAATTAAATTCTTAATTTTATTTGTTAGAGAATTATTATTTTATTTGTTTAGAAATTGTTTCTTTATTTATAAATAATAAGTTTCTCGATTTATTAGAAAGGATATTATATTGATTAAAATTTGAAAAGTGTTTTCATTTATTTATCAAGAAAAGGAGCTTTCTTTAATATTTTTGAAAATATTTTTCTAATTTATTGAAGAAAGGTTTTCTAATTTATTAAGAATCAATCTCTAAATAAATAATATAAACGACTTTCTTAATTAAATTTAAAAGTGTTTTATTTGATTTTGAAAGTGTTTTCTTTTAACTTTAGAAAATAATTTTCTAATTAAGGGAAAATAATTTCTAATGAGATTAGAAATAGTCTTCTAATTAGATTAGAATATGTTATTTATATAATTTTGGAAAAGAGTTTTTCTAAATTATAATAAGTAAGAAGTACAATTTGTTGAAAATTGTTTTTAATTAAATTTTATCAAAGGAGTCAAGATAATTGGAAATAGTTTCTAGCATTTGAAAAATTGTTTTCAAATCAAATTAAATTTTCTATTTGGAATAGGAATATAATTCATTCACGAATCAACGAGTTTAATCGAATTTAATTTTTCCAAATAGTTATAAATGTTATTTTAGATTATGAAGATCACTAACTAGAATCAAACGAACCTTGATATTTTATGCATATAATTTGATTATGAGTGCATAAATTGCATTCTTTAGTTATATGGTTGATATATATTTTGGATGCACGATAAATTTTGTCTTTTATATATGTGATATTTTACATGCAAGTTTTGTTTGATGAGACAAATGAAATTAAATCCCTCGTTAAAATATTAAGTACATGATAAGAACGTGATTGTTGCCTTCCATTATTATAAGAATAAACCAGAGTTTTATTTATTGTAGGCATGTTGAGTAAACTCAAGGCTACTTTAACCCGAACATGTTTAATCTTATGATAATGGGTCTACTTAACTAAATTTGTGTGATTTGGATGAGCAAACTTATGATCATATGAATTTAGAGGCAAGGTTAGGAACAATATATAAGATACATTTTAGCAAGAGTTGTCATATAACGGATCTAGGAGTCATATGAGTTATGATTGATAAAGTTGTTATCTACCTAATTTAAGTCTAGTTGGTTTGTTAAGCAAAGTCAATGTCAACTTTATTTGAATGGGATCCTAGCCCACTAGAGAGATTAGAATAATCTTTCCGAATAGTAGTGAGGGCTATTATTTTGAATAAAATAGTGGGAGTAACTAAGTGCATGATTAAAGTCCTAATCTTATTTTACAGTCATGACATATAATTAATCACTTTCCTTCTTACATTTATTTTTTTCTAAGTGGAATTTATCTTGTTTAGTATAGTTGATACTTAGTGAACCAAATTTCTTAGACATAGGATTATGTATGAGAAGGGTTTTCAAAAGTTAGATAGAAAGTTGTATGTCCCTTATATTATTATGCTATAATCCCTATTAAAGATTTGGTGACAAAGTTTTAGAGATATGTCAAAATCATACAAATGACAAAATGTATTGACATTTTGAGTTGACAAATGTCTCATAAACTTTGAAGACAACATATAAGATGTATTTCAGGACCATGAAAGCAACATGCAAGAGATTGCATAGAGTAGAGCTAAAAGGTATAGTACTTTGATGAAATTGTTCCACTTAATTTAGCCTACTAAAAGTATAATTATGGACTATAATTAAAGGCTTAGCTATAGTATGATAATAATTTTCATAAGAAAATGATTAAATGAATTTTCTTGCCTATATGTGATATGATAGAGATCATATGTATTTCTAATTCATGCTTATGAGTATTTGATATTGAATTTAGAATCAACATTTTTGTGATGTTCAATGCATGGCTAGAAATAGATTGTTAAGTGAAAGTAGTTGATCCAATTTTATCCAAAGAGTTTGTATATGTTAGATCAAAGGAGACTTATGGTTAACATCAGTGGCAAGAATAAAAAGTTGGATAATCGAAATTATCCTTTTATGCCATATTGGTTAAATCAACATAACTAGAATCATAAAGTTACATACTAGGATATATGTATCCTTTTGATTATGAATCGTATACAACTTGTGAAACTTGTATAGTTGAAGAATAACCAAATCAACCTTTAATGAAAGGATGATGATGGTATTGAATTGTTATATCTTATACATGTGATCAATTGGATGGAATAACGATTCATAAAAGGATAATATTATATTTTTTCGAAACCCTAAGCTAATGGTTATGCAAGGCTAATCTCTACAACACCTCTTGGAAACTTTTTCCAAGCAATCCCGATGATCAAAATCAACCAAGAGAAAGGAAACAAATAACATGCCACAATTGAACAATTGATAAGTGGAATTAGGTTCTTGGTGAAACGAAAATAAGAGGATAGTTTACTACAAAAAATTAATACAATTCACGACATTTAATTGATAAAACGTTGCGAATTGTAAAGACTTTTTGTGACATTTTAAAACTGTCACGAAAAGTTTGAATTTTACGTTTTATGAATAAAACGTCACGAAATATAAACCACGACATTTTGTTGAAGAAACATTGTTGAAGCCTTTAGCAATAAAATGAACGACGTCACCTTTAACCTTTCCCTTTGCTCCACCAGAAGACAGAACCTACCTGATCTTTTTCTTTCTGCCTCATTAACCAGAACCTTCTTCTTTTTCTCCGCAACTAAGCTAACGTAGCCGTCATCTTTTGTAATACCGACCATCGCTTTTCCTACACCAAAGCCAACTCTAATCACCAGCAGATTTGTCCGATTGTCAGAGCCCAGAGGCCTCAAACTTCTCTCTCTTTCCTTCTCCACTCGCTCACTCACTCCAATTCAGTCTCGGTCTTGTCATGGACGGATTGTTTGTAAGGCTCAGGAAATCACCATTGAAAGTTTGAACTTCTCTTTCCTTTTTGTATTTTTCCTTTCCAAATTCTATTGTTGTACATTTACTTGCCTTTTCTTTCAATTATATTGTTCATCTTTTATCAGCTTGTACATTTATGTTCGGCTCTGTCGAGTGCATGTAATGATTCCAGAGACTGCTTTTATGCATTGTCTTTTAGTTTTCAATTACTAATTCCTTCATTTCAGTAGTCGTCTTCTATTGCATAAACAACAGCATATGCAGCTAATTTTAGATTGTAGGTAGTGAGGAATGCAATAACTGAACGTTTGTTGTCGGTATTTAGGGGCTAAAATAAAGAGTAGAATCTTACATAATTAGCAGTTCGCACCTCTGAGCAAGCCTCTAATTTTGAAACCATGGGACAAAAACCTAGTAAGATCATTCACCTTCTTCTTCCTCTGACCTTCTTCTTCTTCCTCTGAGTCAGATCATTTGTCCTACTTCTTCCTTTGGGTCAAAGCATTCAACTTCAAGTTAGAGTTCTGAGGCTCAGGTGACTTTTCTTTAGCAATGTCTTGATTATTTTTCTTTTGTTTTTAGTTTTGTGTTCATTCATTTCTTAGTTTCATTACTACTTATTTGTATAAACATTTTGTCTGTGTGTTTTTATATATGATAGAACAAGTAGAATAATTTTCAAACTGTTTGACAAAGATTAAAGTCACTTTCCTAGGACATTACGCACACAGGTGAGGTGGGTGTTGGGGACATTTGGGATATTCACAGCTCTGGGTTTCAAGTGTTTATATGTATTGTAAGTCACAGTAATACTTGCTTTTGGGGATGATCATAATTGTTTCCAAATGTTTCAGATTTATAATTAGCTTTCCAATAGTCCATCAGAAATGGAGAGCTACATAAGGCTTGGTTGTGTGTTTCTTTCAATTTATTTGCAAATGTCATCTTTTACCTGGGAGCAATTGAGGGCAATGATTTAATGATGTTAAGAAATATTACAAAAGCCTTGTGCTAAACAATTGAAGTCCATATTTGGTTGTGTAACGTGACAAGAATCTGCTTCAACAAGTTGATGCTTTAGTTCAGTGTTCGAATTCTGATATATGAAGGAGTGGAAGGTTTTTACTGCAGATAGGTAAGCAAGTGGCATCACATAAAGATGGTACGTAAATGAAAAATGGTCAAGAGATTTACTGTCATATATCTTAATTTTTCTATTACAGTTGTAGAAATATTTTCCTGTGTTGAAGCTAACATTTTCTCAAAATAATATCGTACTATAAGTTCATTAATGATAAATAAAACCAAGATGTACAAAGGAGTATAAAGGATGGGATCTGATCGTTTTACTTTTAGCTCCATTTGATTTTGCAAATACGCATTAAGGGAAGATGTAGGAGCGAATTGATACTACAAATGATTCCAAGTTAAGACTTTAATCAAGAGATCTGAAATAGACTGCTAACTTGGAAGAATCCTACAACTGACTGAACCAAAATTGAAAATCTCAGTATGTTCTATAGTGTAATTAATCAACTTATATGTATAGATTTTACTTTGGGAAGCAGAGGACAGTTTCTACTATATGTATTTGATATGATTTAGAATGAATGTCTGTATAGTTTGGCATTTTAGCTCTATGTAAATTTAGTAGACTCGGTTTGGAGGTAGTGAAAGAGTGATGTCTAATGACAAAACAACTATTGATATTTTCCTAGGTAGAGGAATGTAATGAATTCATGTTAGTAAAAGCTTTCATTATCAATAATCAATTGTTACATTACCTGTAAAACTTGCTGTGGAGTGTGTTTCGGTGGGGAAATTATAACAAACAACTTGATGTGCCATTGCTGTGAGGCATTTTCTTTACCATGCTTCATCAGTTCGTCTTCCTATTGTCTCTGTAAGAGTCTTAATAAATTAATCTCGTAAGTTTTTGTTTCAATCCTTTAATTCCTCTTGGGAGTACAAGTTATGTTAGGAATCTAAGTCCAATGACGATTAGAAGGCCTGTACACTTTTATACTTCTAAACAGAAGTTCCTTGCTGTTATGTGACTTTGGCTTGTTCTCTTCATGTTGGTTTTAGAGTGATCTAATAGTACATCTTGGGTCCTCACTTATAATTTTAGCTTTCGATTAAATTTGTTGATGTATTGGACAGCACTGCCTCTGTTACCTCTGAAAACTTGAAAGAAATAATTTTGACAAATGAAAAATCTGACTGCATTTGTTTTTCTTTTCTATTTAGTTATTTACTTTATTTGAAATACAACGCCAAAGTATTTTCCATTTTCAGAGTGGAACCTCTTGTTTGTAAAGAATACATTGATAAGCGTCCAGTTATTGTTCCTTACCAAAAAGGTGGTAGAAGGCTGCATATTGGATTCCAGGTAATGCTTTTCAATTATGTAACTTATTTTTGAATCTCTATGCCACTTCTGAAAGAGAAAAATGGTAAATTATCTTTCTTTATATTAATATTTTTTACAGAATTATGTAGGAATTTACTAAAGAATTAGCAACTCCTTCCCAAGCTATGATGAAAAATTTTAATTCAGTAAAGGTGAAAATATCCAAGAAAATGAAGGCAGGATATACGGATCATTAATGATGAAGATGTTAACTGGAAGTGAAGAAGGGCGCATAGATTACATGGTTCAAGTACCTAGTTGTACATATACATAACCTTTTAGTTGTTTGTTTTACACATTTACTAAAGATGAAGCCATCTTTACTGGATATTTTGCAATCATATGAAGCCATCTTTACTGGATATTTTGCAGTCATGTGTATTATATTTTGTAGTCATCTTTACACTTATGACGTACCTTTTATATAAATTAGTGCATTATGATATGTTTGCGAATTGCAATTAAATAATAAATTATCTGCACGTATGAAATTCTTGTAATATTTGAATAATTATTAAAATTAATGATATACTAAAAAAATTCAAGAATTAAATAAATAAAATTCATAAATAATATTGAATAGTTATTAAACAAATAAGGTTTTTTAAAAATTATTTAAAAATAATGATTAAAATTGAAAAATTATTAAATTAAATTATTTTCAAAAAAATGAAAAATAATAATTAAAAGAAAATAATTCTATTTAAAATATCGCGGATGGCTTTCAGCGATGTCACGAAAACTGACTTTCCCGACATTTACATAAAACGTCGCAGAAAGACCAATCTTTCAATGACGTTTTTTAAAACGTCACGGAATGTTAGTATTTTCCGTGACGCTTTACAGAAAACGTTGCAGAAACCTTTTGCCTACATCACATTTCGCGACGTTTTTTGTGACATTTTTTAAAACATCACAAATTGTATTATATGACGTTTTTTGAGATTCTGTGACGTTTTTTAATTGTCGTAAATTGTGTTGTTTTCTAGTAGTGTACATATTGTGTGTTTGTCTTTCTTATATGACAGAAGAACTGTAATTAGTGGGTATTTATTGATTGAGTCTATACTAAATAAACATTTAAGGCATTTATTAATCGATTCAGTTGGTGGGTAGTCAATCCGGGTAGTCAATTCTAATGCAAAGTACACCCACCCAAAGTTATAAAATATTTATATGTAAGTCTTTACACACTCTTCTTCCTAAGGGCCTTTATCCAAAAATGAGATCTTATAATTTCTAATACTAGAAATGTTGCGAAAACTCGAGTTAATTTTCACCAATAACAACAAATTCACCTTTAACACTATTATCTAGGTGAATAAAGTGTAAACGATTATACTGAAAAATCACATCAGGTAAATTCCCAAGAAAGACTGAAGGGGTCACAAACAATCCCACTTAAAATCCAACCTCCTAGATAAAATTTTCCTACACATGTAATTTACTAGCAATAATTCACTACAACTATACCCGACAATAGCTACTAAATAGAAAAATAAAACACCAGAATTTAACGAAGTTCAACCAATTATGCCTACTTCCTCGGACACTACGAAATTGATATTTGACTTATTTTGAAGCGAAAGATTACAAATGAAAAGAAGTTGGGATCATTAACAAGATGAAGAAACCCTGCTTTTAAAACTTAAAGAACTCTCACATCTTCACAATTTTCTAATATGAGATATCAAAATATGTCACAAGTCAACAATTCTCCACCTTGATATATTTCCCAATCTTTTTTCTCAAATTTCTCTCACAAATGAAACTATCTTCAGTAGTGTCGCCAATTGCTATCAAATTTTCAAAATGTTAATCAAGTCCAAACAGTGTTTGAACTTAACTACAATCACCACTTCTGTCATCATATTTGTAGGATTTTCAGAGGTTAGAATTTTTTGGAGTATTATTCCACCGTCTTCCAAAATCTCTCGTACAAAATGAAAGCGAACGTCGATGTGCTTTGTCATTACATGATAAACTTGGTTCTTTGCTAAATGAATAGCACTCTGACTAGCACAATGTACTTTGACATGCTTCTATCCAATTCCCAATTCATCAAGTAATCCTTGAAGCCAAATTGCCTCCTTCACAGCCTCTGTAGCTACCATATACTCTGCCTTTGTACTTAATAAAGCAACTGTTGATTGTAAGGTAGACCTTCTATTGACTGATGCCTTTGCAAGAGTAAACACATAGCCAGTAGTTGATTGACATTTATCTAGATCACCAATATAGTCGAAATCACAATATCCAACTAAACAATGACCACCTTTCTCATCTCGCTTAAACATTAATCCAATATCTACGGTATTCAGGATGTACCACAGAATTCATTTCACAGTTTGCCAATGCTCCTTGCCTGGATCTTGCATATACCTGCTCATGATTCCTACTGCTTTTGAAATGCCATGCCTTGTACACACCATCATATACATCAAGCTACCAACCGCATTTACATACGGTACTTTTGTCATGTACTCTCATTCTGCATCTTTCTATGGAGATAAGGATGCACTGAGCTTTATATAAGGAGCAAGCAGAGTACTAACAGGTTTTGACTTTTCATTCACGCTAAAACGTTATAATACCTTTTTCAAATATTACTTTTGAGTCAAACACAATCTCCCCAAGCTGAGAATTATCTTGACTTCACCCAAATCGTTCATTTCAAACTGCTGATTCAACTAAATCTTCAATCTCTCAATTTCTCTTTGATTCTTTCAAGCTATCAGCATATCATCAACATACAGGAGAAGAAAGATGTAGGATCCATCTTATTGCTTATATGAATACATACAGTGATCGTATTTGCTTTTTGTGTACCTTTGCCTCATTATGAAGTTATCAAATTGTTTGTACTACTATCTCGGAGATTGCTTAAATCCATATAATGATTTCTCTAATCTACATACCATATTCTCCTTACCAGTACCCTTGAATCCCTTAGGCTGATTCATATAGATTTCCTCTTCTAAATCTCCATGTAAAAATGCAGTCTTTACATCTAACTACACTAGCTCCAAATTCAATTATGCTACCAAGGCCAATAAGACTCTAATGGAGGAATGTTTCACAACTGGAGAAAAGACTTTATTAGTATCAACTCCTTTCATCTAAGCTTAGTCTTTAGCCACTAGTCTTGCCTTATAGCTGACATCATTATTGTCAAGAAATCCTTCTTTCGTTGCATATACCCATTTTCATCCAATTGTCTTCTTTCCCTTTGGTGGACTAACTCGCTTCCATGTTTGATTCTTATGAAGGGATTGCATTTCTTCATTCATAGCTATCCTCCACTTATTTGTTTCAAAACTTTGAACTGCTTCATGATAAGTGTTAGGAATTTTTGTAACATCCCATTACCCATGTTGTTAGCCCCCGAAATTTTTTCATTGAATTAAGCATGACATTTTATAGAATAAGCATGGAATTTGAATTTTTGTGCCTTAGAATGAATTGACGGCATTTTTAGCAAGTCACTTAAGTTTAAAAGGCATGAAGCATAGGTATCAAACGAAATGTAGGTGCCAGATGAAGCGTATTTTGACTTCTAGGGCAAACCTGTATTGATCTAGGCTGAATTAGACAGAGTTGTCTTCTTGGAAGTTGTAGGTCTCCTTTTTAGCTTTCCAATGATATAAAGTTTGGAAAATTTTACATTCGGATGTAAAAGATATGGCCTCAAGAAGAAGTGCCAGATGAAGCAGAATAACCAGAAAAGTGCCAGACGAAGCAGAAGCACCAGACAAAGTGCCAGATGAAGTAGAAGCACCAGAAGAAGTGCCAGACAAAGTAAATGCACCAGACGAAGTGTCAGATGAAGAAGAAGCACTACTAGACGAAGTGCCAGATGAAGCAAAAGCACCAGACAAAGTGCCAAATGAAGCAGAAGCACCAAACAAAGAGCCAGACGAAGCAGAAGCATCAGAAGAAGCACTAGATGAAAAGACAGATATGATAGTGTTTTGACCATAACTTCATCGTCTGACATCCAAATGAAGTGATTTTTGAACCAATAGATTTCTAACACTTTTTTCTATCTCTCCAAATAGCATTTGGTAGCCTTCATGTTGATTTCAAAAAGATTAATGGAAACGAAGTGAGGGAATACATTGGAGGAGCATGACTTAGTTATGAGCATACTTTGGCTTTTAACCATATCTTGATCTGTATAATAGGAAACTATGGGATGTTATTAGAATGAAGATGAACCGATGATATTAAATATGAGAGATTATTAAGAAATTAAAAAGCGTATTTCATGCTCATGCATTATATAATATGCACCTACACGTGAATATTGAATATTTGCACATGAAAATAATTGTACATGCATTCATTGACAATTCCTGGGTATAATTGATTTATATATGTGAAAGGTGAT
>JAOTAY010000189.1:29143035-29159783 GCA_025629805.1 Erythroxylum baracoense
TAGCTACTGAGAGACCGTACAAGAAGCTTAATTCTTGTACTTTTGTGAAGAAGATATGGCTCAAAGGTCGGTCAGCTCAACTGAAGGATTTAGTTAGATCTTTTGTATTTCCTCTCTCATGTAGTATATTTTGTATTAGGTTATGACGATGTACATGTATAGATTTTTGAAAGCTCCAATGTATGGACATTCAGATTGATGCAATGAAAAGAGGAAATTTTTTTAAAAAATTTGGCGACTTTCTTGTATAATAGTAGATGCTATGATTAAGTGGGATAAATTACCATGTGATAAAGTGAAAGTGTGATAGTTAACACGCCATTTTTATAGGGCATGTACTAGAATGTCATAAAGACGTTCTGGTATGTACCTTATAACAGTGCGGGTGTTACAGTTTCATCATTTGCAATTAGATATGCGTAAGCCACAATATCATCAAAGTGAGTAGGTCTTTGAATTCTTTATTTTGGCCTATTTAATGTAATAGATTCATTTTGTTACTGTGGAGGTTCTTGATTTAAACCTCTTCTTTATTTGACTCTTCTTCTACTATAGGAGTGTCTTCATCTACTTCATCATTCGTTAATGGGTTTATAATCCTTCTTTTAAACTCCACCTATTTCGGAGCACTCTCCATTTATTGTGGAGTACCATCAATCTGCCTGCCACCTTCAGTTATCATCTTTTTCATAATGGTAGACTCATCAAAGGTGATGTCTCTACTAAAGATTATCTTTCTCATCTCCGAAGACCAAAAACGATAACCTTTCACACTATAGGTGATCCCTATGAAAATTGCTTTCCTTGCACGTGGATCCAACTTTGACTCCTTAACATGATATTATGCAATGGAACCAAAACATATATAAGGAATCATAATTTGAGTAGGTTTTCCAAACTATTTTTCCAAAGATGTTTTACCACCAATAACCATTGATGGAAGGTGATTGATGAGATAACATACATATGTAACAACCTCAACCCAAAATTCTCTGCCCATCCTAGCATTGGATAACATACACCGAACTTTCTACAATAATGTCTGGTTCTTACGTTCTGCCACCCCATTTTATTATGGTGTATCCCTGACTATGAAGTGTCTGAAAATACCTTCATCTTCACAGACTTTGAAAAATCGATCACTTTTGTACTCCCCACAATTATCCGTACAGAGACACTTGATCCTTCTGCCTGCTTGAGTTTCCACATCTTCTATTTAAGGAAAACTCCCAACACTTGATCCTTAGTCTTCATAGTATACACATATAATCTTCGGTAAATATCATCAACAAAGGTCACATAATAGTAGTTTCCTCCTAAAGAAGCTATTTTGGAAGGTCCCCATACATCAGAGTAAACATAATCCAAAATACCCTTTGTATCATGGATTGCAGTGCTGAATTTCACTCTTGTCTGCTTCCCTTTGACACAATGCTCACAGAAGTCTAATTTGCAGGCCCAAACTCCTTTCAACGATCTTTGATTTACTAATATCTTTAAGGATTTTTTACCTGCATGTCCTAAGAGTATCTGCCACAACCTGGTTGCTTCTAGCTCTTGGTCATCATTAGAAGCTACTATTGTTGTTCTAATAGCTGCATTTCCTTAGCAATAATATAGGTTATTATTTCTTCAAATTCCTTTTATTAATACAAGTGCACTAGAAATGACTTTCATTACTCCATTTATTGTATTTACACTGTAGCCCTTTGATTTTAGGACTCCCACAGAATTGAGATTCACACGTATCTGACTTCTTTTAAAGTCCTAGTTGTTTCGTTGTGATTCCTCAAGAAAATTGAACCAATCCCATTTGTGGAGCAGGGATTGTCATTTGCTATGTAGACAAATCCTCTTTCTAGCTTTCTAAAATCAAAGAACCAATCCTGATTGGGACATATGTAATGGCTGCGGTCTGAATCGAGCAGCCATAGACTAGAAGGGCTTATTGAGGATATAACAACTAATGAAAGATCTGAGCCTGCATCTTCACATTCAGTAACAATTAAATTTGCAACAGTCTTTTCCTTATCAGGTTTGTTTTTATTCTCCAGTGCTCTTTTTCCCAACAAAAGGCACATTCATCTTTGCTCAATTTGAGGCTCGACTTCGATCTCCCTTTCTTTCCTTTAGTCTGGCTTTGCGAATGGCCTCTAACTACCAAAGCTTCTGCTGCTCCACTTTTACGTTCTTCCTTTGTCTTCCTTCTCAATTTATGACTGTACAAAGCAACTGTAACTTCACTATGAGACACATTAACCTTCCTATAAAATAGAGTAGTTTCAAGAAACTCAAACTCCTCAGGAAGGGATTCCAGTAACATCAAAGTCAAATATTCATCTTCAAATGTCACATCCAAATTCATTAAATTAGTAACTAATTGATTAAAATTGGTGATCATTTATAGTGATACTTGAAGGATAAGAGAAATGAAACAGTCTCTTCTTCATATTGAACTTATTTTGACTGCCTTTCTTCAAAAAATTTTCCTCCAATACATTCTACAATTTAGATGCAGAAGTTTCTTTCGAGAAAGCATACTTTTGCTCCCTAGAAAGACATGATCGAATTGTACCACATGCTAAATGATTTATAGTCTTCCAATCTTTCTCCTCAACATCATCTGGTTTCTTTTCTTTAATGGCAATGTCAAGACCTTGCTGGAAATGACCGTCTTGAACCTCACTTTACCACATGCCAAAATGACCCATACCATTAAAAATCTCCACTGCAAATCTTGCAATTGTCACAGCAGTCTTTGCTAGAATAGACGAGGTAAAAGCTTTTGAAGTGATTAGTGTGGTTATATCTCTAATTTCTGCCATCTCTACTATAATTACTATTCAATAGCTGTCAATGCGAAATACCAATAGCCCAAGGAAAAATATTTTTTGATGTGGAAGATCAGACAACGCTGCAACCAAAGAGTATACTAAGAAAAAATCTTGGCTTTAATACAATTGTTGCGAAAACTCAGGTTAATTTCCACCAATAACAACAAATTCACCTTTTACACTATTGCCTAGGTGAATAGAGTATAAACGATTGCACTAAAAAGTCACAACAGGTAAATTCCTAGAAAACATTGGAGTGTTCATAAACAGTCCCACTTAAAATACAACCTCCTAGACATGTAATTTCATAGCACAATAATTTATTACAACTACACCTAACAATAGCTATTAAATAGACAAATAAAGAACACCAGAATTTAACGAGGTTCAGCCAATTGTGCCTACTTCATTAGACACTACTAAATTGATATTTCACTTATTTTGAACTGAAAGAAACCCTCCCTTTAAAACTTAAGTGAACTCACTCATCTTCACAATTTTCCAATATGGGATATCAAATATGTCATAAGTCAACAAGAAAAATCTTTAGAAATCCCCTACCAATTTGACCACCTCAAGGAGGCAACTTGCAACGATTTTTTTTCTTTTTTTTGTTATCTTGTCTTGCTTTATATTTTAGGCAATTATAAACTAATTATGAAATAATCATCAATGTTTCCAACTTTCAAAGTTCGATGAACATTCAACGCCCTTTAAATCGTACCCTCTTTATTTTGAGTATAATTAATATGCTACCAATTTCTCATACATTTGAATAACGTTACGAATACCGTACTGTATTAGCTGAAAAATAACACGGTACCCAATTATCTTGTACCAGAATTTGGTATCGACCGGTACGTGCTTGTTTCGAAATACCGACTAGTTACTGACTTAATTACAATTTTAAAAATTAACAAATAAATTGAAATTTGCAAAAAATTTAAACCTAAATCTACCTGACCTCCCTTCCCATCTGCCTCGTTGCATGCTGCTTGTGCCTCTTTACTCTCTCACTCTCATATCGCTTCTCACTCTCACCCCGTAAGGCATCATCCACCTGAAGGATCGCATATATAGCGAAAATAAAAATTGCAGTCCTAAATTCATGTATTGATCTATTGCGTTTAATATTCATACTAATAGCAAGAATAGGTAAAAATAAAATACTTGAAAATTGTGAGGATTAATCGGTAGTGAATTTCGAAAATACGAAATCTCTACGCTTCCCACACCAAAAATTCGTCCTGTTTTCAACACTTGATATGGCTATAGTTAAATTTGAAGAACCTTTCTTCAAGAATGGAGAAAACAAATTTTCTCTTCTTTTTCTCTTGTTGATTTCAATGTAAAATACAGAACAAGTAAGAAGTTCAAAACCCCTTTTCTTGCTTTTACTGTTTTAAATGCACATAGGACATAAACGAACCAACTTGTTCTCTTCGTTCTTATACGTTAACTCTCATAAACCAACTTTTACTCTTTGGTTCTCAAATGTATAGAATAATCATTGAGATTTTGTCATAACGTCTTTTTCGTTTTTGTATCTTAAAAAAGGTTAAAAGATAAGAGACCAACACGTCTCTTCGTAAAACCTCTTTTTTAATGAAAGAAATAAAATAAAACAATTTTATTGTATTCATTTATTTTGCACAAGAGAGATTCCAATATTAATTATATTTTCTGTGCTAGCAAAAAATATATTAATATGTCATATAGATTATTTAATAAATTATTTTATAATAAATTAAATAATCATAAATAGGAAATATTACACTCGTAAGTGTGTGACCACATAGGTTTATCACTAAGCCGGTAGTAATTAATCCAATTAATTATTAATCAAAGTTGGCGTCTAACAACACTCTTTAATGACCAGATAGTGTGAAGTAATAACCTTACAAAGACGGAACCAGGTTAAGGATAATATATTATTACCTTCCATCATTACAACTTCGAATTATGCTAAGGTATTGTTTAACTGTCAAACCCTAATAGATAACTAACTATGTTACATGTCGATCATTAATGATTGATGAATGACTTAGAAAACTCTCATTTTCTTCACTCATTCAATCGCCCTGGCCAAAGTCTTGAAACAACCATTAAGATCAATGACAACATAGAGTTCAAACTCATTACTTAGAGTCGATGGATCCCATCTTGACTCACCACAAATCAGATAGGTACTTAATTATATCTAATGATTATTCAACTAGTATTTTTACACACTAGGTATCCAACATCAAAACATAATAAGTGACGTATTGATTACTATAATGATCTTAAGTCAAAGGAAAAAATATACATTTAAATCCTTTTGAGAATATCCCACTTGATAATTCATAGGTAATATTAACTATTGAGAATTATCAGTTTGGTCAGTTCAATGATCATATCTCCGTATGCATCATCTGTATATGTAACTTAGTAAATGAGATATACTAATATTCATCAAATAGATACTATTACATACTTATTGATCTAACTGAATCATTAAAGTTCTTATTTGATGGTCCTATGATCAAGAATACTTTTAGATTAAACCTTAAAGACTTGACTCTCATTATCATAATCTCCATTATAATGGCAAGTGTATAAATTTAATCAAGGACTTAGCATATTAGAATAAAAAACAATAAACGTAATATGAAAATAAAATCATTTGTTATGTTATTAATCAAAATTAATAATCACAAAATTAAGGTGTTCAATATATTAAATAACTAATGGGTCATGGGCATAATCATTTCTCACTCTCACCCCGTAAGGCGTCATCCACCCTCAACTCTATGCCTCTGCTCACCACTACGACAACTTGCCGCACTGCATGTTGAATCTCATAGTTTTGTCGCCTGTCACATCATACACAGACTCACCATCCGTCAAATCCGCACCAGTCGCATGCACCCACGCCAGTGACATGCACCGCAGACACACTCGCATCGCAGTCACACTGGCACCACACCGGCATCGCATCATACCCATAATGCACCGACATTGTACCTGCACTGCACTCGTACCTCACCTGCTCGTAGACATGTTGTCTGACCTGCATCATTAGGCCATAGTCCACATGTAGACCCAGTGACCCGGTGACTCGAGCTGCACCAGTCCACTACACTGACTTGCAAAGTTGGACCGTTACAATTTAGAAAATACAAACAGTCCAAATAAACAGCAGTGTCTCTAAGAAAGGGATTCAACAAAGGTTGCAAAATATCGCAACAAATTTTACGGAATTGTAGATTTTGGAATTATGGAATACGAATATTGAATTATTGAATTATGTTAATTGTTGATTTGAATATTGAATTGTACATTTGTGTTCTGCAAAATATATTGAATATAGATAAATGAATATGAAATTATGAATTTATGATGAATTGTGTATTTGTGTCTTGTGACTTTGTATTGTGTAGTATATGTGTGATTATGTGTGTTAAATTGTTAGTTTTTGATGGATTATGTTAGATGAAATTGAATCGTGTAGTATATGTCAACTCTTGACCATGGAGTTAATTTGAGTAGGAAACTAAGAATGTTGATTAAAATTGGTGAATGAAAAATTATTAAATTAAAGTTGAAAAATAAGATTTTAAGTTGAGAATTAGGATTTAAGTAATCATATTGACTAAAACTAGTTAATTAAAGTTAAGAATTAGCATTTTAGTAACAATGTTGATTAAAGTTAGTTAAGAAAATAAAACAATGATAAGCATTATAAATTGAATTATATAAGCAAACAAAATATATTAGTTTATAATTGAATTATATGACTACATAAAATAGGTTGTAAACTTATAGTTGTGAGTTATGGTTGAATATGTTATAATTGTGAGAGTATGTCTTTATTATTGAATTATTTAATTATACAAAATGAGTTATACAAGATATACGTGCTTTTATATTAGTTTTGAATTAAACAATACATATTTTGTGATAGTATTTGATAATGAAATCAGGTATTCTTTATTTTGATATGAAGTTATTAGTTTTATTTTGATATGAAGTTATTAGTTTAATTTTGACATATGCCTTTATTTATTTTATAGATAAATGGAGGAAAGTTCATGTACTTCTGATAATTTATTTGCTTTAGGTATAGAAAGATTCGATGATCCAGCGTGGGCTTATGCTGGATTGATTCTTGGAATGAAGAACCATATTTTTTGTTTGTATTGTAACAAACATTTGAAAGATGAGAGAATCACCATATTAAAGAAGCATTTAGTTAGAGTCAAAGGTGACGAGAGGCCTTGTAAAAAAGTAAGTCATGATGTGAAATGACAAATGAGGACTTTACTTGACGAGTATCATTATGAGAAAGATAGAAGATAAAGATTAAACTACGAAATTAGTAGTGGAAGTTCTTTTATTAATGGCCAAAATGATAGTAGGGATGTTAAAGGTTGTAGTATTCCTATTCAAAAAGAAGGAAATGTTGCAGCTAGTGCTAAAGAAAGAAGAACACATATATCTATTTTTTTTTGTACCACAAACAACTCTTAAAGCTCAACCTTCAATTTGTATTGCCTTATAACCTAGAGAAGTGGTCTATAATGTGTATATGACAATTACTAAATGGTGGTATGATTTAGGTATAGCATTCAATATTTCCCAATCTTATTATTATCAACCTATGGTGCATGCTATTGCTGCAAACGACCCAAGGTACAAAGTTTCCTCAATTGATGACTATAGATGTAAACTTCTAAGCATCTTTGTTTATGAAATAAAAAGTTATTTGGATAACAGAAGAATTACTTGAGCTACTTATAGGTGTTTAATCATATATGATGGTTGGACAAATAGAAGACATGAGCCTATTATTAATTTTTTGGTTTATTCTATAAAGGAGACAATGTTTTTAAAAATATATTGATGCATCTGGCGTTGTTAGGAACGATGATACTCTATTTTAGATATTTGATGAAGTTGTAAATGAAGTTGGGTTAGAAAATATTGTTTAGTTCATTTCTAACAATGATTATGCTTATATAGCAACCGAAAGAAGATTGCAAAGCAAGTATACTTTCTTTTATTGTACTCCTCATGTTGCATATTGCATTGACCTAATGTTAAAAAATATAAGAGATGCTACTTATTTTCCTATTATTGATGAGACTATGTAGAAAGCAAAAAAATGTGACCAAGTTCATTTGCATTTATGCATGGGTTCTGTATTTAATAAGAAAGGATTTCATCAATGGTAGGAATTTGTGTCATCCTCCTATTACAAGATTTGCAACTAATTTCTTATACTTTAGTATTGTATTTTGATGAAGGAGTTAAAGCAACTATTTACTAGTGATAAATGGGTTGCATCTTAACATGTTAGGGCTATATTGGATTGGAGGTTTCTATAATTATACTTGAAGATCATGCATGTTGGTCCTAATGTTAGTTTGTCATTCGAGTTTATGAGCCTTTAGTGAGGGTGCTTCATATAGCCAATAGTGATAAGAAAGCAACAATAAGTAATTTTATGATGTCATAGAGAGGGTGAAGGAAGCAATTAATGTCAATATGAAAATGGGACTTCTTTGTATATCCCTTATCTTATAGTCAACAATGAGAGACAAGAAAGACAACTTTACTATCTTTTGTTTGCAGCTACGACATTTTTTTAATCATATTATCTATTTCAGAATAAGTTTTACAAAGAAAGTTGAAGTTAATAAGGAATGTTATTAATTATTATAATAATTGTTGTCTAAATGATGATATAAGATCTCCTACGCTTATAAGTGGAGATTTACAAGGATGTTTTTAGTAATTTTGAGGTTTCAATTGCTATTCATTAAGGAGAAAATCTTAATTCATGTATATTTTGTTTTTCATTTTTGTTACTTGTTGAAAATTAATCATCACTTTATTTTGTTTATAACGATACTTATGTTGTCTTACAGTTGTTTGGTGAGAACAATTCAAAAATAGTGTTTCAGAATTGTAAATGTTTGCAATTCAAATTCTAAGTCAATATACGAATGCAACAAGGTGTCAAAGGAATTAAAGCTCATTTAAATTCATATGTTCCAAGAAAAGGAATATATTAGATTACAAAAGATTAAACGACTTGGTATTTGTTCAAGATAATTTTAAGCTTTGAGAAAGGTATGCTCTTATAATTATTAAGTTGGATATAATTTTAATAATTCAATTTTGTTTAGTAGAACTTTTAATAGAACAAGTAGTTATGTATATCCAATTTGCCTTAACCATGTAGTTCTTTTAGTGAATTGAGTTTTTTAGGAACTGAGTTTGATAGATGAGAGTAAGTTCAAAGATAATCTTGAATATGGAAGTATTGACATATTATTTCAGGCAATGAATTTGAATGAAGGTGGTGATAAGATTCCTCTAAATTATGAAAATTTTATACCAAATGAGAATTGAGGTCAATGCAAATTGAGCGGTTATTTGATTGAATGAAGTTCCAAATTTTTATTTATCCTCTCCTTTTAATTTTACTCATATTTGATTTATATGTTAAATTTTATATTTTCAATAGAAATATAATTGTAAATATTTTTGTTTTAGGTTTTACTTCTATTTGGGCATGAACTCTTATTGTAAATTGTAATAGTTTGAGAGTCATAAATACTTATTATTCTTTGATTTGAAGTTTTGATGTAATTATTATTTATTATATGATAAAATTATAATTTTTAGTACTTTGTATTGTCTTTAATTTTATATTTTAATGATAATTAAATGATTTTTATTATAAATTGCAGTTATGATTTATATATGAAATGTGTGAAAAGTAATATTAACAAAATTAAGTAGATTGTTGTCATTTCAATTTTCTATTATTATGATTTCTGGAAATATGGTTGATGTAAACTTTTAAATTATATAATACAACATATTGATGGACTATTTTTAAAAAATACAAAAACTATTTTATAAATTTAAAAAATTATCCATAGCGATACGTAATATTTATACCAGAATCAAATTTGGTATCAATACTAGTATGATATTCATAAAATTACATTGACACATGACTGCCGAGGCTAAAAGCCTACAAGTTATGCCCAACCTTAGCCTTCAATGACATGGACAAATCACCAGTACTATATCATTAATGTATCATTAGTAATTTGGCCTAATGATAAGGAAGTATTTACATGAATGAAATCTGTATAAGATATAAGAGATGGAAATATTTGTATAGGTATCCAATTTTCGGTGCTTCAATAAAAACATACGAATATTCAGTAATGAGTTTCAAGGAAATTTCAAAAATCACATCAAGGTTTCGTTTGGAACTTGTTGATAATGTTAATGAAGAAGACAAAAAGAAGAACAAACAAGAAGTAAAGTGAGGGACACAATAGGAGTTTCACATAAAAGCCTATAATAGGACTTCATTAATACAAGCTGGCCTGTACAATTCTGTTACAACAGAATACATCATAGCCCTTTGTTTTCTTCTGTATTTACTGACAATGTATGGTCAATATTAAGCAAATAATTGTGTAAATATACAAATGAGCAAATAACAAAATATACATAAATTCTACACATAAATTTCTTTCATGGTATCAGAGCTATCCTTGACCAACATCAATAATGGAGGGAAACTCTGGGTCATCAGCCACCACTCTAAATGGTACACTATCATCTTCTCTTGATTTTTTAGCCTTAGAAAAGACCCTAAACTTCAATCTTTCCATCAAGCTTGATAGACAAAACTTTGTCAATTGGAGAGCCCAAATCCTTGCAGCTATAAGAGCTCTTGAGGTTGAAAACTTTATCAACACAGGACCTCCTCCTCAGTTCATCACTGCAGACACAAACCAAGTCATCAAAAATTCAAATTACAAAGCATGGCAAAGAACAGACCAGCTACTACTATGCTAGTTGTTTTCAACCATCGAAGAAGAAGTAATAGGATAGGTAAACCATTCCAATTCATCCTACCAAGTTTGGCAAATTTCGGAGAATCTTTATACTCAAACTTCTATGGTTAGAGTTCTATAACTAAAGCATTAACTTTCAACAATTAAAAATGGTTCACACACTATATTAGAATATATGCAAAAAGTTAAAACATAGGAGACTCACTTCAAGTAGCAGGACATGCAATCACTGAGTATGAACTAATATTAATCTTAAATGACCTTGGTTGTAAATATGATCCTATTGTGGTTTATCTAACACACTCTATAAAAACTTCAACTCTACAATAAGTGCAATACTCTCTTATGATGCGTGAAACAAGAATAGAGCAGCTGAACACAATTAATCAAAAAGATATCTCATCAACAACTACATACTCTACAACTTTTAATCAAAACAATCAACGAGAAAGAAGTGGATTTAGAGGAAGAGGAAATCATGGGAGAGGAGCTAGATGGAATGGAAGCATAATCTTTTGTCAGCTTTGCCATAAATCTAGTCATGAAGCATTGAAATGTCATAAAAGGTTTGATATATCATGGCAAGGTAACACTACCAAACCATGGAGGCAGAACATCTTCACTCAACATACACAGAACAATGCTCAAAACTGTCCTCAATCCCATTTGGCTCAAAATCAAGATATCCTTCCTCAAAAGTAGTCAATAACAATAAATGGTTTATAGACAGTGGGGCTACAAATCATGTAATAGCAGACCTTAATAATCTATCAATAAGTTCATAGTACGGTGGAAAGGATCAACTCACTGTTGGTAATGGTAACTCTCTTCCTATTGCTAATATTGGCTCATCTTCCATACATTTCCTAGATAACACACACACACCTCTTGCATTAAAACAAATTTTGAATGTTCCAAATATAACCAAAAATCTACTGAGCATTTCTAAACTTACCAAAGACAACAAAATTTTTGTTGAGTTTACTAATGAAAGTTGTCTGTTTAAGGAAAAAGTAATAGGGAAAATTCTACTCAAAGGAGTGCTTCAGGATGGCCTCTACAGTCTTAAAGCCACTAAACGTCACAACAAAATCAGGCCAGTCATGCAAACATACCCTACTCACAAGTCTAGTTTTTCATAACAGAAAGTTTCTTCTCTTTTAAATGGCAGTCATTTTGAGAAAACATAACATAGAAAAATGTTAATGTTTGGCATGCCAAATTAGGACATCCTTCCAATAGTACCTTAAAACAAATTCTGAGTTCAATGAAGTTCAATATTAAGCTTAACGACCTATCCCATTATGATGCCTGTAAGTAAGGAAAATTGTATCAACTACCTTTTCAAACTCATGACATAACTGCTCAAAATCCCTTAGACATTATATACTCCGATATATAGGGACCCTCTCTATATCTCTCAACTGAAGGATATAAATACTATCTTATTTTTGTTTATGCCTACACAAGATTCGCATGATTTTATACCCTAAAACTAAAATTTGATACTCTATCAGTTTTTGTCAAATTCAAAGCCAATGTTGAACTCCAATTGAACAGAAAAATCAAACATCTTCACACTGACATAGGAGGTGAATATAAAGCCTTCTTGCCTTACCTCACAAAATATGGAATACAACCACGTTTTAGTTGTCCTTACACTCACCAACAAAATGATGTCTTCGAGAGAAAACATCGACATATTACTAAAATGGGACTAACTCTTTTATCCCATGCTCACATGCCACTCACCTATTGGTTAGAAGCCTTCTCTACAACCACCTATCTCATCAATAAGCCCCCATCTCCAAGACTAAACTATGGCATCCCATTTCCACACCAAAGGTTAGAGCCCCAGATTTCGGTAATTGACAAAATAGTAATGAGAGATTAGAAGAAAGTGCATTTCATACTCATGCAAAATTTTGGCATATATACATTTGAATTTGAATTTTTGCACACATTACAATGACTGTACATACACTCATTTGATATTTTTTGGGTATAATTGTTTATAAATGTGATTATATTGAGAATTGTGGTTTTTATATGTTGAAAATTTGATTTGGAGAGTATATTTAGTGATTTAAAATTTTGGTGAAAATTTATAAAATTTCTAAGTATTTTTAGACTAGGAAAAATGTCAAGTGGCAAGATTACTGATAAATGGTAGTAGAATTAACTGTCAAATGACAGTGAAACTTTTGATAAATAACTATAGGGTTTAATGACATATGTCATTGAAATTTGGAGATAATTGGAGTAAAAATTAGAATCAAATGGACTAGTTATTAAAGGAAGGACAAATGGAACCATGAGAAAGTGATATATGGCAAGTGATGTGTCACTTGCCACACCATTTATACCCCACGATTCTTTCTAAATGAGAGACCAACTCATTTGGTCTTTCACTTGTCACCTTGCCAGACCATCATAAATGCTTCTCCTCTTATCTTCTTCATTGTTTTCTTTTCTTCTCTTCCACGAATTTGTTTCACAACCTTCATCAATCTTTGATTTTTGCCAAAATCCTTCACTTGTTCCTTCAAGAATATGCTATCTCTTCTTTGTCACAATAAAACCTAACCTACTACACCTCCATGATGATGTACGTGAGTTGTATGAGAAGCTAGGGTTGGTGTTCTCTTGAAGGATTTGGAGCTAAATCAAGTAAGTTACATGTTGATCTTCATGAGTTAATATAAATGGAACATGTATGAAGAGTAATTTGAGATTGATGGATTAGTCATGAATTTATATGTATGTGTTGTGGATGAAGAATAAAGATTGTTGATGTCTTATTTTGAGTATATGATTTGATGATAATTGATAAGTTGTTGTTGAGATGATTTTTGAGATAGAAAGGTCATTATGTTGAATGTGTATATGATATATTTTGTTTTTGGTGTATATGATCAAGCATGGATTTTGAATTGTGCATAGATGATATTGAACTACAATTGGGGTATAATTGAAGAGGCAATGATGTAGATATAAGTTAGAAGTGATAGACTAAGCAAAAGAGATGAATTAGGATGAAATTGATGATAAAGTGTGCTAGAAATATGTTAGATGTAGTGTTTCTACAAAACATGCATTTGTAATTTAGACATATCTTGACCTACGGATATCCAAATAAGTTGATTGTTAATTTATATTAAATTAGAGACAAATGGCTACAATTGTCATGAAGAAATTGAGCTTGAATTCTGTCTCTAAGAGTTTTGAAATTGTCTTGAAGTTGAGTTTTGGATTATGTCTCTATTTCTAAATAGTATGTAGTAAATTGTGTATAACTTTCAGAATACTAAACCAAATTGTATGAACTTAGGTTTTTTAGAAACTTAAGACATATAGGAACAATTGTTTAGAAGTTGGTATTGCCAAAAAACCTCATTTTCTAGGTCATAATGGTCATACAAAACTGACCTAAAAAACAGAATTGGAAAAAGCTATGAATTTGGAAAGATTTGGCTGGGAAAGTTTCTACCAACAAATCCCACGTCCATGGGAAAATGGGAATTTCCCATGAACGTGGGAATTGGTTAAACATCACATAAGTTTTTTTAAAATTTTGGATTGAAGTTGCAATTGGTTAGGGACTTTCATGTGATGCTTCTAGGCTTAAATGAAGCTTGAAATGAGCTTAGTATGATGCTTGAACAAGTGATTAAATGAGTGATATGGTTAGGGTGATGATTGGGGATAGAACTTAAGGATGAATTGTTATGTATAGAGTATTTAAATCTGAAATTTTGAGACAATATAGGAATGAAAGTGAACCTATGATGGCTAAGGTGATTCAATTAAGATGAATAATGAAGATTAAGTAAAGATGAATAATGAATTGGATGTTTTGTGATCTTTAATGCTTGAACAACCTTGAGGAATGATTGAATGATGAACGTAGAATAACTTTGTACAAATGAAGTGTTAACCTAAGTTTGATTTAGACTTATGTAAGCTTTGATATATGAATGATCTTAAGATGTGAATTAGGGAAAGATACCCGGGATTGTCATGAACATGCATTGTACATATTTCATATTCATAATTGTGCATAAATGAATACTTATAATTATGTCAAATTGTGATATGTGCATATTGTATGATATAGAGGAGCAACTAGAATGTCAAAATCCAGACGTTGCTGGGAGTTCGAGGCATTAGCTTCTGGAGCGACCAATGAGTAACTTAGACGGTCTCACTCAATTAATTGTTTGTTTTATATTATGTTTGAATTATCGAATGAATGTGATTTGATTGTGGTGATTCCGAACAATAAAGATCCGATGATTATGATGAATGAATGTGATATTGAAGTGCTACTTGTATGTGAATGTGAAGAACTAAATGGTTCATGACATGATTGATTGATTATGAGAGATGCATTCCATACATGAATACATAATCAGATAATGAGAGTTATGACCTGAGAAGCCACCGGAAAAGAGCTTAAAGATCAGATTATGAAAAGGAGCTTAAAGCTTAGAAAGTGTATAAGAGCCAAAGCCTCACTATGTAAACTGATCCCTGTATCCCCAACGGATAAGGGACAGTATAAATGAGCCTAGTATCTACAATAGATACGGGACAATTTAGGCACTTGGTCAAAATTACGTAACAATTAGAAAAGAGTCACATGAACATTTCATATACATTTTAATAAGTATGCTTGATTGTTGAAATGTAAAAGAGTCTTACCGTGATATGTGATAATTTATGCAAAATGCAGAGATGTAAATTATATGTTGTGTGTTGATGTATTGCATGGATTGAGTGAACCATCGATGATGGTTACTTCATTGAGTTCACAAAACTCACCCAAAGTTGGCAATATTTTTTTAGGCTTAGAAGAGTTACCCCGTTAGGCAAACGGGAGTATAGCCACTGCATTCAAGTAACAGATAGAGGTCGAGATCAGTTCGCGTCTGCATCTTTATTTTTTTATTTTTGTATCAATTTATGTATTCCGTAATTTCTGTACAATTTTTTGTATGTAATAACTTCTAAAATTGGAAATGTTTTGAATGAGAGTGATCATAGTGTAATAATAATTGTGATTTCGATGTTTATGAAATAAAAGTATCGGCCTGAATTTGATTATTGATTTCCGCACACGTGAGTGAGTTTTTTTAAAAAAATTTGTACTAAGTTTCGAGTGTTTGACTAATTGATTATTCTAGCATTCCACCATCGCGGGGTATGCACTCAGATATTACTCAGGATGTCGAGTACGTGTCTTACGAGGATGGGGCGCTACAAGTTAAGCATTGATTGTGAACCTGAGAGTAATTTGGTGTTTGGTAGATTTGAAGTAATATACAAAAGAGATAAGCATACTATGAACTTGAGGAATAAGATATGTAGATGTAGAAGCTAGGATGTGTTAGGAATCTTTTGTTCACATGCCATTGCTTTCACCGAGTACAATAAAAGAGTCAGAAAAATGTGTATCACGTTGGTTTTTGAAGAACAAGTATCTATAGGTTGAATATAAACCGCTTTTATTGCCTTTATTTCTAAAAGTGTCAAATAGACCAAAGAAGAATAGAAGAAAAGAGGACTAGGAGAATACTACTAGAGGAAACAAGAGGTCAAAAAGAGGAATAACATGCTTTTAGCAATGATATAATAAAAAAAACATGTCCAATGAAAAGTGGGTCGCAACAAGTTTCAATGGATACACATGTAAGTTAACACATTATCTGTTTGTCTCTTACATATATGTATTTAATAGGGATGTCAATTTCGGCCCGGCCCATTTTTGACTTTATTTTTTAATATTAAAAAATATAGGCGGGCCAGGTTGGCCATGGGTCGGGCCATGGGAGCCACGAGGCCGGCCCGCGGCCCGCCGCTTTTGAGGCCGGGCTTGTAACATCCCCTCACAAATTGCCATGAATAGGAGTGTATAAGTGTATAGTGACATATGCATGCATTCATATATGCACATGCATAATGAAAAGTGAATTCTTGCACATGAAATGTTTGTACATGCACACATGACATTTTCCCGGTTTTTGGATTGTGATTAATTGAG
>JAOTAY010000189.1:29159883-29174611 GCA_025629805.1 Erythroxylum baracoense
AGGATTTTATTTGTAATGCGGTAATTAAACAGGGATTGTTCTTTATAGAACCTATGACAGGCTCACTAAACACCACATAATTAATAAAATTAAGAATATCCAATGACTTTAGCATTAATTCAAAATATCTGTGGCACTTAAGGATAGGTTATATAAATCAAAAAAGACTTGATAGGTTAGTGAAGGATGGGATCCTTACAAGCTTGGACAACGGTCCATTTGCCTACCTATGAGTCTTGTACTAAAGGAAAGATGACTAAAGCCTCATTTCATTTCAAAGGAAATGGATCAGAATCCACGTTACTTGGTACACACTGATGTGTGTGGGCCTATGAACGTATAAGCTAGAGGAGGTTATAAATATTTCATAACCTTTATAGATGATTACTTTAGACATGGCTATCTGTATTTAATGCACAAAAAGAGTGAATCCTTTGAAATGTTCTGAGAATTCAAAGTTAAAGCTGAAAAGCAGCTTGGCAAGCTATTAAAACAATTTCGATCGGATCGAGGTGGTGAGTACTTATCTAGAGAGTTCCAACAATTCCTAATTGACAATGGAATTGTTTCTAACTTGTCAGCTCCCAGAACACCACAACAAAATGTTGTAGTTGATAGGAGGAATAGTACTCTATTGAAAATGGTAAGATCAATGATGTCCTACATTAGCCTTCTAGAATCGTTCTGAGGATATGCCATACAAACGACAACTTATCTTCTTAGCTTTGCTCCATCCAAATCGGTGCCTAAAACACCTAGGGAGTTATGGACTGGTCGAGTGCTTTCATTGTGGCACTTGAGGACTTGGGTCTGCCCAGTCCATGTTCTAAGGCCTGAATCCACAAAATAGAACCAAGGTTAGAAGTATGTTTATTTGTAGGATATCCTAAGGGCACAAGAGTGCACTATTTTTATAGTCCTTAAGACATGAAGGTATTTACGTTGACAAATGCGACCTTCTTGAAGGAAGTATTTGTGAGAAATCACAAAGGAAGAAGTGAAGTAGTACTAAAGGAGTTAGCTATTTCATCCAAACCAAGGGTTAATTCAGATATAGTAGAACAAAATGTTGAAATGGATTTAAGAGTTGAATCAGAAGAGAGCCTAAACATCAAGTAGTGCCTAGATGTAGTGGGAGGGTTGTGAGATAACCAGACAGGTATCTAGGTCTAGGAGAAGGCATAATTGCTATCTCAGATCAAGAAGTAACGAATCCCATTACTTATACACAGGTTATTAATGACGTTGATGCAGAAAAGTGGCTCATGGCAATAGAATTGGAAGTAGGTTCCATGTACGTCAATAAAGTCTGGATCCTTGTAGATCTACCACCAAGTGTAAAAGCCATAGGGTGTAAATGGATCTTCAAAAGGAAGAGAGGATCTGATGGAAAGGTAGACCTTTAAAGGTAGATTGGTAACTAAGGGCTATACTCAAAAGGAGGGTATAGACTATGAGGAGACTTTTTCTCTGGTTGCCATGCTTAAGTCCATCAGAATTCTTTTAGCTATAACAGCCTATTTAGAATATGAAATATGGCAAATGGACATCAAGACTGCATTTCTTAATGGGTATCTTGAGGAGACTATTTATATGGCCCAACCAGAAGGATTCGTTAAGCCAGGTAATTAGCATAAGGTATATAAGTTGTAAAGGTCCATTTATAGACTTAAGCAAACATCTAGGTCTTGGAACATTATGTTTGATAAGGCTATCAAAACCTAAGGATTAATACAAAACCTAAATGAGCCTTGTGTCTATACAAGGATACAAGAAGGAAAGGTTATTTTCCTAATTCTATATTTCGATGACATTCTGATCATTGGGAATGATGTCGGAATGTTATCTACGGTCAAGGGATGGCTAAACGAACAGTTCTCGATGAAGGATTTAGGAGAGGCTAGCTATGTTCTAGGAATCAAGCTTATAAGGGATTATAAGAATAAGGAGATAGCCTTATCTCAAGTAACCTACATTGAGAACATGATCGACAAGTTTGCCATGCAGGATTCCAAGAAGGGTTTCACACCTACTAGACATGGAACCAAACTTTCAAAGGAACAAGCACCTAAGACCGAAGAGAAGGTCGAATGCATGCACAAAATTCCATATGCTTCAGCAGTTGGAAGATTAATGTATGCTATGCTTTGCACTAGACCAGACATCTGTTATGCAGTGGGACTGGTAAGAAGATTCCAGTCCAATATTGAAATGGAGCATTAGACTGTGGTTAAGTGCATACTGAAGTATCTTCATAGGACGAAGGATTTAATGCTTGTTTACTCTAGAAGTGACCTTATTTCGACGGGATATACAGATTCTGATTTCCAATCAGATGTTGATTCAAGGAAATTAACTTATGGTTCTATATTTACCTTAGGAGGTAGAGCCATAGTCTGGAAGAGTGTCAAGTAATCTTATGTTGCTAATTCGACTATAGAGGTTGAGTATGTTGCTGCTTATGAAGCAGCAAAAGAAGTAGTCTGGCTCTGCAAGTTCCTAAAATATACGGAGGTAGTTCCTGAGGTGAAAAAGGTCATTACACTTTATTTTGATAATAGTGGGGCAGTGGCTAATTCTAAAGAGCCTCAGAACCACAAAGCCACTAAACCCATTGAGAGAAAGTATCATATCATAAGGGAGATAATACAACGTTGTGAGGTGGATGTGGTAAAGATTCCCACAGATTGAAACCTTGCTGATCCATTCACGAAGACGTTGCCGCAGAAGAGCTTCGAGGGTCACCTAGAAGGTGTAGGAATGAGGGATATGTCAAACTTGCTTTAGGGTAAGTGGGAGATTGTTAGGGTTATGTAAATATAGTGCCCTGGAAAGCAAGTGTATTTAAATATAACTTAATTTTCTTCTAGTTACAATATTGTAATGAAAATACTTATTATTAATAAAATAAAAGAGTTTGGTTTTATTTATATGAGCATAATATAACTAGTCACAAGGTACCAAAGGTTCTTTTGTAAGTAATATGCATATACATGAAGATGTATGGGAAACATGTATATTATTAGAATTTAAATTAATTGATTCACAGTCGAACAATCAAGTTGGTCATTTGATTATGATTTAGACTATAATGTTGCGATTTACTTCCGTGTAAGTAAAGGAGTTTACTTCAAGAGAATGATGAGTTTCAAATCAGACTATTGATAATGACATTATTAAATGAATCTGGAATTGCGTATGTTTTTTAAAGAATAAAATAGGCCATTATTTTAATCTTAAAGCATACATCTTAGCATTCATTTATGACGGACCACAATCTTGATGAGTGGTGAACTCATGTGTGTTTCATTATAATTCTTGATATACTCGGAATGAATTTTTACTGGGTATCAATCCAGTGTCTGCATGTTGGAATTATTAATTAAAACAAGCATCAGAGAACATTTACTCAAATAAAGAGTTTATAATGATATCATTACTTCTATATGTTTTACGGAGATTGGTGATTAAACTGGCACCAGTAGTTTGATGGACTAGTTACCCATCAAGTTTTAACACCAATATTAGATCTTTTGTGTTAATCACCATGTAGAGTGAAACGGGAGATCTAGAAAGAAAAACCAACATAAGGACAAAATAGTAATTTTATCCTTTATTGTGTGGATGGCTATGATATGTTTCATGATAAAGTTTGCAATTGGACATTGAATTAATAATTTTGAAACACAGTTTCTCATAATTTTAAGTAATTCAAGAGTTCAACCTATTATTGTTAGTGGAATAACATTTGGTTAACAAGTTGGAATTAATTCTAATAAGATTAAATTAATTCAAGGCTTATTGGAGCTTAAATTATTTAAATCCAATTAGATTCCCCACTTGACTTCTAGGAAGGTTATCAAGGAAAGTAAGAAAAATAAACGAAGGTTATCAAAAAAATGAGACAATTTGGAGATAAATAGACGAATTGGATTCGGACCAATAAGACCGGAATAATTTAATTAAGAGTTAATTAAATTGAGTCTTAAACCTATAATTAAATGTTGGGCTTACACTAATTAATTATTAATTACAAGCCCAAATGAATTTTTAATATTGGGCTCGATTTTGATTTAATTAATTAGATTAATTGAATTAAAATCTAAATCATCAATCATTAAAAGGTTAATGGATGGTCATTAAAGATGAAATGGTAACGTAGCTTTGGAAGGACTCTTTTTAATTAGCTTTTACCAAATGCTCATTTGATGATGCATGTACCGAAGATGTGAGTGGAGTTATAAAGAATGGGTTCTTTATTGTTTTAAAGGCATAAACATACATGGCTTTTATCCAGTCACTCCCATCATTAAATGTTTTTTATGGCTTGTTTTGAAGGTATAAATGTACATGGATTTTATCCACTCACTCCCATCATTAAATGTTTTTGATGGCTTGTTTTAAAGGCATACCTTTTATTGATAAAATGAATGAAGCTCTCCACTCTCTTTCCCACTCACATTCGGTTATGCTTATTCATAAAAGCATGAATGTGGACGTAAAGCTCTTTGGTAATTCATCTTTTAGCATTTGATGCTAAATGAACGTGAGAACTAAATGAGGGTGTATGTTTGGTTTTTGCTATCAACAAGCTCTCCGCACATTCAGCCAAAGAAAAAGAGAGTCTCAATTTTTTGGTTCTTTCAACTAATCGAATATAGCAAAAAGTTTGTTATTCAATTTTTCTTCTCCTTTCTCACCAAAAGATCTTGATAACTAACCTATTCAAAGAGAACAAGTGGTAAATTATATTGGTTGAGGACATAACAGCGAGGAGTCAAAGCTACAGCAAGGATTCGGTAATATTCCAATTTAGTTCTTATGTTATTTATTTTCTAAATACCGTATCGTGTATGGATTAAAGCATGTTGATTTGGTATTTATTCTTCCGCTATATTTTGATTTCAGAAAAGGTTTTTGAAATCTATTGTTTCACCAAACCAAGCATGTTTTATGTTTTTGATCGAACACAAAATGGGTGTTCTGGACTAAGTATAATGCTGATGGGACTATCTCTAAACATAAGGCTCAGTTTGTCGCCAAAGGGTTTAATCAAACCCTTGGCATTGACTTTTCAGAAACTTTCAACCCTGTTGTGAAAGCCTCCACAATTAGAGTAATTCTGTCAGTTGTTGTTTCTCATCATTGGGATATCCAGCAAGTTGACATCAACAATGCATTTCTACATAAGGACTTACATGAAACTGTTTGTAAAAATCAGCCATAAGGATTTGAAAGCAAATACATCCGTATCATGTTTGCAAACTGGCTAAAGCTCTTTATGGGTTGAAACAAGCCCCTAGGGCTTGGTTTCATAAACTGAAACATGTAGTGTCTCAGTGGGGGTTTCATAATTCAAGGTCAGATACTTCTCTATTTTATTCAAACAATAATGGAATCATTATAATGCTACTAGTCTATGTGGATGATATCCTAATCACAAGAAATTTAACTCAAGCTATTTATGCAGTTATCAGTCAATAATAGTCCCAGTTTTCACTTAAAATGCTTGGAAGCATAAGTCATTTTCTCGGTTTTAAAGTATATAGGAACATAAATGGATTATGTATTTCACAGAAACATTACATCAAAGATTTACTTACCAGAACCAACATGTCTTAATGCAAGCCCTGTTCCACACCAATCATTGCAGCAACTAAATTATCTCTGCGTGATTGCATACCCTTTGAATACCCAACAGTCTACCAAAGTATCATAGGAACACTTCAGTATCTGTGTAATACAAGACTAGACATCAGCTTCGTAGTAAATAAATAAAGTCAATTTTTACAGAATCCTCTAAACACACACTGGATTGTGGGACTGTTTTTTCAACCACATCTACTCCTCTCGACCTCGACGCCTATAGTGATTCCGATTGGGCTAATTCTCCCGATGATCAAAAATCAACAATCGGAGGATGCGTCTTCTTAGGGGGAAACCTCATTTTTTGGTTCTCCTAGAAACAATTGACAGTAACTCAGTCTAACACCGAGTTTGAATATCGAGCCCTCTCACAAGTGTCTACCGAACTCATCTACCTCACATCCCTACTATCTGAGTTAAGGTTCTCTCTCTCTCACAAACCTACTATGTGGAGCGTCAACAACAACGCTTGATCGCTGGCTCAAAACCCACTCTTTCACTTAAGAAAAAAACATATCGAAGTGGATTACACTTCATCAGAGACAAAGTGGAACAAGGAAAACTTGAGGTCAGATATGTTAACACTATAGATCAACTTGCTGATATCCTCACAAAACCCTTGACGTTGGAGAGATTTTTCTCTTTGATTACCAAACTGAACCTAGTTCAAAGTCCTCGGTTCAGTTTGAGTTGGAGTGTTAACAAAGAACATATAAAGAAGAACAAACAAGAAGTGTGGGACACAATAGGAATTTCATAGAAAAGGTTATAATAGGAATTCACTCATGCAAGCTGGTCTGTACAATTATGTTACAACATAATACATCTCAGCCCTTTGTTTTGTTTTGTATTTAGTAACAAATGTATGGTTAGTATTGAACTAATAATTGTATAAATATACAAATGAGCAAATAACAAAATATGCATAAATTCTACACATAATTTTCTTTAAGATAAAAACTAAAATTGAAATTCTAATAGTACAGAATCTTGGATGCTTTGTTGTTGCACCATAAATGATAAATGCTAGTTACCTGCTTCTCAATTCAAGACCTAAACCAAGCGAAAATGACAGAGACGACCCTTTATCTCGCACTGACTCTCATCTTTCTCTTTGCTGCTCAAAAGCTTTATCGAACTAAAAAGTCCCAAAGAAAACTTCCGCCAAGCCCACCTGGGATTCCAATTATAGGTCACCTCCATCTCCAAAAGCCACCTTTACATCGTACTTACCACCGCCTTGCTAAGAAATATGGCCCTATCTTCTCTCTTAGATATGGGTCACAGCAAGTAGTAGTTGTCTCGTCGACGTCAGCCATCGAAGAATGCTTCAGTAAAAACGATATCATTCTGGCAAACCGACCCAAGTTTCTCGTGGCTAAGCATGTTGGTTACAACTACACAGCCATGGACTATGCTCCTTATGGTGACCACTGGCGCAACCTTCGTCGCGTTAGTACCATGGAGTTATTGTCAAACCATCGTCTTAACATGCTTCTATACGTTCGCAAAGAGGAACTCAAGCGAGTTATCACCAAACTGTACCGTGAATCGTCACAAGGTTTTGCTAAGGTAGAGTTAAAATCAATATTCCACGATCTGACTCTTAATACCATGATGAGAATGATCACAGGTAAGAGATATTTTGGTGACGAGGTGACTGAGGTTAAGGAGGCAAGTGAGTTCAAGAAATTGATTGAGGAGTTATCAACTTTTTATGATTCATCAAATCCAGGAGATTTCTTCCCCATTTGGAATTGGATTGATGGTGGTCGGTATGAGGGGAAGCTGATGAAACTTGCTAAAAGGTTCGACGAGTTTATGCAGGGTATAGTCGAGGAGTGTAGAAGCAAATTGATTTCGGAGAGCACGAAAACTCTAGTTGACATTTTGCTTAGAATCCAGCAGTCAGAATCTGAGTATTTTACAGATGAAATTATAAAAGGAATGATAGTGGTAAGTGAGCCCAATCAGTAAATTAACTGGATTGTATATGTTAACTACTACCCATAAAATATTTTCTGATGTTTGAATGGTTATATACGCAGGTTCTCCTAGCTGCAGGAACTGACCCGACATCAACCACACTGGAATGGGTAATGACATGCCTACTCAGGCATCCCAAAATATTGACTAAAGCTAAAGAGGAAATAGACTCTCGAGTTGGGCAAAATCGCTTCGTAGATGAGCCTGATCTTGCCAAGTTGTCATATCTTCGGAACATTATTTCAGAAACACTTCGATTGTATCCAGCAGTTCCTGTTATTGATCCGCACATGGCATCCGAGGATTGCACCATTGAAGGTTACCACATACCACGTGGCACCGTTATATTGGCAAATGCATGGGCTTTACACAGAGATCCAATACTCTGGGAGGATGCAGACACTTTTAAACCTGAAAGATTTGAAGGTAATGGAGTTCCTCGTAGTTACATGCCATTTGGCTTGGGAAGAAGGTCGTGTCCTGGGATGAATTTGGCCCTCCGTGTTCTGGGATTAACGTTGGCCACGTTAATTCAATGCTTCGATTGGGAAAAGGTTTGTGAAGATAAGGATATTGACATGACAGAGGGGAGAGGAATTACTATGCCAAAGGTTGTGCCGTTGGAGGCCATGTGCAAGGCTCGTCCAATTATGAATACTGTTCAATCCTTAATTGATTCTATCGTGTATGAGAACAATTGAGGAATTTGTGCTGCCTCCATAACTCAAGTATAAGAGAGACAGTGCTGTTTAAAAAATTAGGCGAGATTTCAAAAGATCACTTCAAATTTTATATTATGATTAACGCTTAAATGTGAATTGCATCTTATTATATAACTTGATCATTTTTTTTACGTTTCTCTTAAACAATTATTCAAACTAGTTCAATGCAATCATCATAGTCACACACATATATGACCTCTAATGATTTGCGTACAAACAAATTGAGAGAATTTTACAAGTACTTCGGAGAGAAAGTTAGTCAAGAAATGCTACCTTCTTTTGAGCCTAAACTTATTTATAATAAGGTTTGGGCTTTTTAATGATAATAAAATTTTAGATTCAATTAAACTTTAATTAGAATTACAGTTAATTTTAATTAAATTGGTCCAAATAAGATCCAATATTGCATATTAGTTCTTATTTATTAAATATCTCAAATTTAATCCTTAAATTTTTCAAACTTTATAATATAATTTATATTTATAGATCAAGATTGACATCTAATAATGCATTATAACTACCTAAATATTACCTAATCTTTATGTGCATAATTTTTGCTTATAATTTGATCATTTCATTATATAATTTTTCCATTAAACATAAAGTACAAAATTAATGTCTACTCTATTTGAGTCTAATCATCTTAATTCTCTACTATTAGTAATTGATTCTATTAATTACATTTGAAAACTATTCTCAAAGTTCATTCCATATATGTTGATAACTTAATTACATCCATAAAGTTCATGTTATATTCAATGATACCGAACGAGCTATCTTTGACAAGGATATATTACAAATAGTATCAAAATACAACAATCCCTGTATGAGATACCTTGAAAAACTCAAATTAAAAGATTAGTTACATAATTATCATACAGAGAATTTCATATATATACATTACAGAGAATTTCATATATATACAAGTAATGTTCCAAATGAAATTCTCTTGTTGAGTCAATTTAGTGAACTTGTTATTTAATAAGCACTTATATATTTGTTTGTTTAAGTATCTCCATACATTAATCTATAAGATCAACTACTTCCTTTATAGAAAAAAATATAATGTGTGCTATATTATTGTCTAGTCTTAATAAAATAATGACTAAGAATAACCTAGGGATAATATATGAATGCAAGATAAATCTCATAATTATGATATCTTCATAATTTTATTTGTAATGTACATTTATTTTATGAACTTTATCATTTATATGTGTGTCTTTATGTTTTAAAATAAACATCTTAAAAAATAGGAAAATATAGCAGAATCTTGTAACTGTAAAATAGGCCAAGGCACAATCAACGACCTATTATATCTCAATCCTTAAGTTTAGATGACAGTCCCTTCAAGCTTTGTCCAGTCGCAGCCTCATATTATGACTCTTGAATTCTTGAAACCTAGCATTTTTGGCTCAAATGCGAAGAGTACTGAGCTTCAGTTTACAAAGGATAGCTTCAGTGTGTCGTCAAACTCATCATTCATGTCCTCAACGATTATTGGAGACGGCAACGTCTCAAATGGTAAGTAAGGGTCGTCAATCTTCTTGTCGCCGACAATTTTTGCCAGGAAACCACAAATCTCGTTGGTGCGTTACAGTAAGAAAAGATGTCACGAGCACGACCACTCTGATAACGTCTTCTACAAGTTTTCCGACTCAGCTAGCGGTAAGTGTCATTGCTCAAAAAGAAGGTAACTCCCAACACTCAGACCACTTTGGTAGTCTTGTTCTTTATTCGAGAAGTTCATTTGTCTAATCTACACTGAGTTAACTCGTTACGTAAATCAAACAGTCTATCTAGGGTTGTGTCTGATTCACTTCTATAGTAAGACCTTTTGAGGAGCGAATAAAGAAATGGTCGAGATTAAGGGAGTTATCTATGTTGACTCGGTGTTCAACATTTCAATCTTCCTAATCCTTTTCGCTCTTTTACGTTGCCAATAATCTGCATCATAGAGTTAATTTCCTTTTCATTTATGTTTTTTATGTCTAATAAATTTTTATCTTCTCTGCATTTTGGTTTCAGGATCAATTGTTTTTGGGCCTTCATAATTGTAGAATACCATGTTTAGCTCCACCAACCGTAAGTTTTTTTTGAATTATCGACTTTATGTTCTATATTTTTGCCATATTTGTACAAGTATTTAGAAAGCTGTGAAGTTGCTTTTCTTATTTTCTTACTTTAATTTATTGATCAGTGTTGTGATATTTTTTCCCCTTTCTTTGCCACTGTTGCATGTTAAGTCATAGATATTCAGTTTTTCTGTTCAGAAATTTAGAAACAGATCTTGCTACTTCTTTCTTTTTGTCCTATATTTTCCACATTACATTCTTTTTGCTTTGCTATTGTTCTATTGTCAAATACAATGTTGCTCTGCATCATTGTTATTCTGCTGTGAAATTAACCGTATGAATGAATTTCATGCATAAGTCACTTGTTGATTACGTTGACAATTGCTCCTAAATATGCGATTTTCATCATATCATGTTACAGGTTGTAAAGGAAGCACTAGATAAGGCTAATTTAATAGTGAGTGATCTAACTGCAGTTAATGTTACAATTGGTCTTGGTTTAAGTCTTTGTCTTCATGGTCAGTTATTTTCTAGGTCTTTTTTGGGGTATAATGGTATTGCATGAAGTCTAGCGAGGGTTCTTAGGACAAATTCGTTTCCATTTGATGCAGTTGGTGTGAGGAAAGCTCGTAAACTTGCTGGAAGTTTCAAGCTCGTAAAATGGCTTAATCTTGAAAATAACTGTTGTCGCTTGATACGCTTATACGCAGTCGTGATGTTCTGGCCAAGTTATATGACATGATTTTGTCAAATATGCTTCACTTCGCTTTGCTTTCTTAGCTAATCCAGAAGTTTGACATTGTAATTTTTTCATGAAATCATATAATTAACTTGCATTTGCAGTGTTATAAGTTAATTTTCTTCTCTCTATCTTTTAGGTGCCTTATTTTTAGATTAAGGAAAATAATTGGACTCTAAATGCAGACATAAACAGTCGATGGATTGTGAGGTTTGACTTGTAAGGAAATGTACTAGAGATGTTCTTTTGAAGTTGAGATTTGTAGCTGCAACGTTCATGTTCTTTTTGTTTAACTTAATTGTGAATACTATAAGATGTCTATTATGTACTGAGTTGCACTTCTTGTGTATGCAAAATAAATCCTTGAATTCATTTTTCTCTTTTCATATGATTAATGAGCACACACATTTAATAATGTTGCGTCTGTCGCAACTTCTGCAGAGGAAGACCTTCTAAATAATGTAATCAAACCTTAATGGCGCCAATAATGGAATAAATATTTTGATAATTCAAGTCAAAGTGACGATAATTGATTAACAAAAGTGTTAATTTGTTATAATAATGTTTTAGATTAATTTGTAAAATGTATTACAATAATAAGTGTGTGATTAATTTATTATAATTCATTATAATAATATGTGAGTGATCTTAAAAAAGATGCACAAGGCAAATTGTAAGCTTATTTTTTACTCAAAGATGGTGGAATTTTTGACGTAAAAACTGTCTAAAAATGAAAAATATCGACAGAGAAAAGCATCTAAAAGATTACATAAAGCGTCTAAAATAGCATTTATGTGTCTAAGAAAATTGTCGAAAATATATATTTTCGACACATCTATGTGTAAATAGACTTTTGACGCTTAGATGCGTAAAAACTGTATATTTTTTTAACGCATCTATGTGTTTAAGAAAACCGTCGAAAACAGTTTTTACAACACTTATTTTTTCTACGCTTTATAAAGCGTTTAAAATTATTTTTAAGATGCAAAAAAGCATCTAAAACTCCATCTTTTGTGTCATGAAACTCCATATTTTGTTGTAGTATATATTGGAATATGTATAACATAAAGAATACCTTTAAATCATTGTCTATGGAAATATAACCAACTGATTTGCTGTAGAGTCATCATCATCATCAGCAGCAGCAGCAGCAGCACCCAGTCCGAAATCCTGCAATGAAGCAGGGTCTGGGGAGGTCTGATAGTACGCAGCCTTACCCCTACATAGTAGAGAGGCTATTTCTGGTGGACCCATATGTATATGAGACAATATACGAATGATGCAGGTTACAGACATAAAAACAAGGCGCAGGTTAAAAGATTAAAAACTTAAAAAAGCTATGCAAATGTGCCAAGAAGATTTTAGAAAATAAATAGATAAATAACAATGTGATAAAATAATTAGATACATATTAAATAAATAGAAAACTAGGATAAAGTAATAATATATAAGTAAAATAGAATAATACCACTTACTGAAAAGCTACCGAACTTCATTTAAGAAAATGCAAGTTTAAAAGACAAAATTAGTAAGAAAAAAGTAGAAGTGGAGATATAAAAGACAAGTTTATACCTGATTTTGCTGTAATGTATAAACCAATAATCTTCCTTTTGCGCTAAGTCAATTAATTGGCTATACTCTCAGTATGACATAAAAAATAGTCTCAATTATTTAACTTTGTATTCTTGCCATCTATATTAACCATAAGTCTTTCTTGATCCAAAACATATAAACTACTTACATAAACTTATATCAACTATAGATTTATCATGATCATGCCTTGATCATTGTAGCAATATTGAATCTAAATTAAGTTAGGGTGTTAGTAACAGTTGTCACTACATCCAAATTAAATTATAAACTTAATTATATAGTTAGGTGCTTTACATGCATATCTAATGTATCGAATGATTAAATTTTATTGTTTATATTATTTGAGGACCTAAAAGACAATTGTTATGCATATGTGTAAGGCGTTTGAAAAGTACTATATATATATATATGAATGTATGAATGTATATATATATATATATATACCTTTCCATGACCTGGAGTGAATTATCTAAAATCAGGTTTGTGTAGGTATGTTTCCATCAATCAGGATGAATTGGCCAGCAGTTACACTATACAAGTATAGATAACATTATATACGTTAATTTTGGTACCATGGTATGATATATTTAATTTGATTAATTTTACATATTTTTTGAGGTATTTACATCATGAAATTTTTTTTTTGATAAGTTTTGGATAATTTGTTTGTGCCATATAGGCATATTGTTATTTTTTTTGGCATATAGAAAAAAAGAGGTATATCTTTTTATAAACTTATGAAAAAAGATTACTAATCAATTCTTACCTAGCTACTTTCAAGCCTATGGTTCTCTTAAGTTTAAATTCAAGTTGTGGTTGAGCTAGTATGAATTTGGGAGTGTTACAAATGATATCAAAATAAACCTCCATTAGTACGATACTGGGCTGCAACAAAGAGGGCAAGTGACACTATCAAAAAGGTTGTGAGCGACGGATGGCTCATGTCAAGCTTTCAGCTCTGTGGAATCAAGCTTTCAGCTCTATTCCACAATCAAAAAGGAGTGGAGATTTTATTTTGTGAATGGGGCCTTGATAAAGATATCAAATATTCATGGAGTAGAGATTGCGACACCCCATATGAGAGGTAGATATAAAATCTTATATCGAAAAGGAGAGGAGAATGAAAATTTCTATAAATATATAAAAAAGAATATTAATTAATTTCTGATTAATTATTTTCGGGTGATTAACTCTCTTAAATCTACACTGACCTGAACTCGTGATGCTATAAATGATATCAAAGCAAGTAGTCTCTATTACACTGGGTTGGAACAATGCAGACGGGGAGTGACACTACCAAGAAGACCTTTGAGCAATTAACAAAAGTCGTCACAAACTTCTAGCCTGCTTTCAACTTTGAAAAGGAAAGATATATTCCAAATTTAAAATTGAGTATTGATGAAGACATCAAAATTCAAGAGAGTAAATTATAATGACTGGCATGAAAAGTAAATATCAAATCAAATATAAAAAAATAGATGAGATACGAAAATTTGTGTAAGTTTATAGAAAGACTATTAATTAATTTATAATTCTTTTGAAGTTAAATTAAATTTGTTACTGTGTGAATAAGAAAGTGCCTGTGCACAAAATCTCAGGTTAAGTGTGCGGCCCTGAAGATGGGGTAAAAGTTAAAAACTTATCGCGGGATATCTAGCAATTATTGCGTTTTTTCTTTTAGAACGGCGCCTTGGAGGTAAAGTTATGAATACCGTACTGAATTTAGTATCGGATTAGGTTTTGATATGGTACTGTACTGGTATCAGTTAATACTGAGTACCATTTTGGGTAATTTTTTTAATTTATAAAATAGTCCTTCAATTTTTTTAAAAATTGCAAAATAATTTATTGTCGTACTGTACAGTTGTACTGTATATTTTTAACCTAGTGTCTAAAAATCAAAATAATAAATAATAATCACAATTAATATGAAATAACAATAATTTTCAGATATTTCACATATAAAT
>JAOTAY010000189.1:29189409-29204305 GCA_025629805.1 Erythroxylum baracoense
ACCAAGTTGTCCAAGAAGAACAAGTGGTAGATCGGATTGGTTGAGGATACAACAATAAGGAGAGGATACATTGACAATGGAAAGGAGTCAAAAGCAAGGCTAAAAAAGGAGAGGATAGCACAACGAGGAGTTAAAGTTATAGCAAAATAAGTCGGTAATATAATCTCCATCTTGTTCTTATGATAATTATTTTCCATATACCGTATCATGTATGGCTTAGCAAGTTGATTTGGTTATATTGCTTCCACGGTGTTTTGATTTCTAAAAAAAGTTTTGAAATCTACCGTTTTAGCCAAATCTTGCATGTTTTATTTTCCGATCCAATAAAAAGAAATGTTGATGACTTCTTTAAGCTCTTCTTCTTCAAAGTTTTCAAAATCCTCATCTGACCAAGCTGTAGTCATAGCTTGCTTTCTGGGTTTTTTGTTCTCTGTTTTGTCCTTTAGAAGAGTGTTAGCTCAAGGTTTATATTTAATAATTTTGATGATAACTATATAATATTTAAAAATTCAAATTGGATTTATTTCCTTATATAGATAATGGTATTCTTTAAAGGAAATAAAATCATAGGAAAGTTACTTCTTTCTTATAGCATATAGATGATGTCAACTTTCCTTATTAACATCCAGGAGGATCTTATCTTTTTGAGCAATTAGCTTTAGAAATTTTTGCTCTAATAAAGATGATATTAAAAATCCAAAGTTAACTCAGAACTAAGATGAAGCAACGGCTAGTTGAAGAAATTGACTAATTAAAGAAGAGCAACAACATTTATGAATCAACGAGTATACACAGACTTTCAAAACATTTGAGATGTATCTATCTTTTTGAGAGTCATAACATCCTTATTATGCCTTAGAAAGGGAAATCACTTTTTTTTTGAGATTTTAGAAGCTTGTTATACACTTCGAGTGTGGAAGGTTGGAGAACCTTGAAAAATATGTACTTATGAGCTTTGAGAGGCTCGTCAAATTTAATACTTAGATTCTTATAATGAAGTACTCAACTTGGATACTTAAGGAATGGATGTAGGCTTGGGTCACACGTCAAACTAGTATAAATTGACTACATCCTTCTTCTCTCTCTTTTAAATTTCTACATTATATTGTGAGTGTGTTCTTTTCAGCAAGAGGCTTCTTATGTTTTCAATTTGCAAGAGGTTCCTTTCAGTTTTAACAGGCACCTTCTGTTTTTAAATTATTTCAACAGGATTTATCATTCATTAGGCTCCTTCATTTAAGCAGGGTCCTATTTTACAAAAGGCTCCTATTGCCTAATAAGCTCTTGTCGTTTAAAAGGCTTTATTTTTTGACAGGCTCCTACTATTTTTATTCATTAACTAGGATCTGTTTATTATACGAATTGAAAGAACTTGAAAAAAATTACACACAATTCACCCCCCTCTTGCATGTTTTTGCTTTATCATTTAGTATCAGAACGAGGTTTCACATTTATTGTATTTTATAGCACATGATAGATCATGGAAAACAACTTAAGAAGCCTTGAAGGACAATCCATATCAAAGCCTTCTTACTTAGAAACAACTACTCCTATTAGAAAGAGAGAATGACTATTTATCTTTAATCAGTGGATATTGAAATCTGGCAAGCTATCAACGTTAGAACTACACGTCCTACTACTGACAACTTAGAAGTAAGGACTGATGCTGATAGAAGAGATGCACAGCTGAATGCCAAAGCAAGACATCATCTAATCTGTGAACTATCTCCAGAAGCCTCCGAAAAGATATCCTACTGTTTTACAACAAAAGAAATGCGGGACAAGCTTCAAATTACTTTTGAAGGAATGAATGAGGTAAAGAAACATAGAATAAGTCTTTTAGTGCATCAATACGAGACTACTTGTATGAAACGGGGAGAAATGATAGACAAATTCTTCAGACGTTTCAACAGCGTCATCACTGCCTTGAAAAACTTGGGCAAGATATATCCAAATGATGAGCTGGTGACAAAAATTATAAGATCACTACCAAAGGAACGGATAACTAAACTGACAGCTCTGGAAACTGCAAAAGATCTCGAGACAATCTCACTTGATTGGTTAAGAGGAAACTTAACGATTCATGAAGTCGAGCATAGGCAAGATGAATGATCCTCATATAGAAAAGGAATGGCACTAAAAGCAGTTGACAAATCAAATCCATCAATTGATGATGAAAGTGACACTGAGTTGCAAATAGATAGATATGAAAAATTCAACTTCATGGTAAGAAAATATGCCCACTTCTATAAAAAGAAGCTCATGAAGAAAAGAGAAGGAAACAAGAAAACTAGATAGGTTCCTATCAAAAAGCAACAGTGGCAATAGCAATACGCAAAATAATCAAACCATATGCTATCACTGTAAGAAGTCTGTACACACAAAACCAGAATGTTGTCTTCTTCGAAAGAATAAGATAGAAAACAGAAAACCCAAAAAGCAGGTTATGACTGTAACTTGGTCAGATGAGGATTTTGATAACTTTAAAGAAGAAGAGCCTGAGGAAGTTTGCATTATAGCCAAATTAGGAGATAATGAGGTATATTATTTTGACTTTGATATTGAAATTGATAAATTGAGAGATGCATATCATGATTTGTATGATTAGTACAAAAAATTAACAGTGCAGTATTTCAAAAAGGTTGAAATGTAAAAAAATAAAGATGAAACTTTAACAAAAAAGATTAAATTAATATAATTTAAAAACAAAGATTTGTTATCTAAAGTCATTTCTCTTGAAAATGATAATAAACAAATAGTTTTTGAAAAAGAAAGCTTCGAACAAAAAATAATTTAGTTAAAAAACTCATTACTTGAAAATGACTCTGCAAAGATAAAACAATTAGAATAGAAAGTTATTGTTTTAAAACTTTAAAAAGAAAAATGTGCTAAGAAAATTGGTGCTCTTGAAAAAGATCTTGCTAATTTTTTTAATGGAAGAAAAAATCTTGATGCATTACTTAGAAGTGGCAAATATGTTTTTGATAAGGCCAGAATAAGATATAATGAAAATAACTATATCAAGCCATACAAAAACTTCTTTGTTAAATGCAACAGTAGCTATAGCGAAAACAACAGGAACCTGGTAAGTGGCAAAAACCATAACAACTATCATTCATCTGTTTTGTGTGATTATTGTGGTAGACATGGTTTTATTAGTCACTCTTGTTACTTTTGAAAAATGAAAAAATCATCTCTAATTTATGTTTGGAGACCGAAAGGTCAAACTACTAATGTTAAAGGACCCTGAAAGATTTGGGCACCTAAAATGAGATAATACACTTTACAAATATGCTTCAAAACGGAGACAAAGGCGAATCAATGGATAGTTGATAGTGGTTGTTCGAGACACATGATAGGTGAAATATCGCATTTCAACTATATTGAAAAGAAAGACGGAGGTAATGTTGTCTTTGCAAATAAAAAAGGCAAAGGTCACAGAAATTGGAAAAATCGATGATTCTAACTCTGCTTCTATTGATAATGTCCTTTTTGTTGATGGATTGAAACATAACTTAATTAACGTAAGTCAATTTTATTATAAAGGTTACAAAGTTACTTTCTACGCATCACATTGTGAAATAATTGACAATCTTAATAATAATATTGTTTTTGTTAGTCTTAGATATCATATACTATGCTTAATTGGAAGATATATCTTCTCAAAGTGACAAGTGTTTTGTCTCAATAAAAAAGGATTCACTTGTCTAGCACTGAAGAATTAGACATGTTAGTATGAGCATTTTATCAAAATTGTCCAAAAATGATTTTGTAATATCCGAGATGCTCTAAATGTGTAATTCAACATAAGAGCATGCGAAGACAAAGGAGAGGGACAGAAGGAAAGTAAGAGGAAGAAAAAATTGGTTCAGGGAGAATACATATCAAGATGATAAAAGAACGAACCTGATTCAAGATCCTTCTCCATGCTCCTTAAAGAAGGCGATACCCAGCGATAGAGAGAATCTCACCAATAAACTTGACTTGAGAAAAGAAGAAAGGAATCAGATGAAGAAGAAGCAAGGAAGGATGAACCAAACAGAACTGTCTCACTTTCGAGTTTTGGATAAGTAATGAGATCTTCATCGCCACTGAAGAAATCAACCATAATTGGGGAAGATTACGGGTAGCGAGAAGTAGAGGAGATGGGAGTTTTCTTCTTTAGTCCAAAACATTTAGTAACTAAGAAATGTAGTCATGTTATAAATGTAGGGACCCAGAAACATAGCTGTTTCTTGTTAAGAAGGTGGTCAGAAGTCGTTGGTTAATTTTGACAAACGAGTATGACTCTAAAAGTTACTGTACTATTCCTTAACTCATTTTCAATTTATATACTCCATTTAATTTTTCAAAAAAAGAGGACTGTCGAATTTGGAATTTGAGAGCAATTAGGTTTGTAAAGCTTATTTAAAAAGAAAACAAATCAGAAGTAGCTTCCCTCCTAAAATTATTGTGACTACTAACCAGCCGCTTGAATTCGTGCATATGGATTTATTTAGTCCTACTAGGACTCAAAGTTTTGTTGGCAAACATTACGGGTTTATTATAGTAGATGATTTTTTCAGATTTACATAGGTTTATTTTCTATCAAATAAAGATGATACTTTTGAAGTCTTTAAGAAGTTTTGCAGGAAAGTTCAGAACAAAAAAGGGTACTACATTACATTGATTTGAAGCAATCATGAAGGAGAATTTAATAACAGAAAATTTGAAGACTTCTGCAACGAAAATGATATAACTCATAATTTCTCATGCCTAAGGACTCCTCAACAAAATAGATTTGTTGAGAGAAAGAACAGGACTCTCGTAGATATGGTCGGAATAGTGTTATGCGAAAGTGGCCTACCTTATAGTTACTGGGAAGAAGTTGTGTCAACTACTTGTTATATACTCAACAGGTGTCTCATAAGACCTATTCTGAAAAAGATCCCCTATGAGCTGTAGAAAGGAAGAAAGCCAAATAACGTTGCTTACTTTCGAGCATTTGGCTACAAGTGTTTCATTTTAAACAATGGAAAAGATAACCTTGGAAAGCTCAATGCAAGATCAGAAAAAGCTATCTTTGTGGGCTACAGTACTGCTAGTAAAGGATTCAAAGTATATAATAAAAGAATTAAGAAAATAGAAGAATCGATACATATGGTATTTGATGAAGTGTTACCTTCAACAACAGCAACTAACTCGGATGATGAAGAGGATCCATTGGTACCTAAAAATATATTAGAGCATCAAACTACACCTATAATATCTTCATAATTACAAAATCTAGAAGGCCTCTATGAAGCTACAACAAAGCAGGCTCCTTAATTTCAGCAGGAGCCTGTGAAACTAAAAACACCAAAAGAATGGAAAGGTCTTAATACACATCAATATACTCTGCGAGATCCCTCTGAAAGTCTAAGAACAGGATCATTGTTCACGAACAACTTTGTTGCTCTCATCTCACAAATAGAACCAAAGACCATTGAAGAGGCCCTTACTGACGAAAACTAAGTTTCAACGATGAAAAGCAAACTAAATCAATTTGGCAAAAATAAAGTCTATAATCTAGTACCCCGTCCTTAAAACAAGTCAATCATTAGGACTCGGTGGTTATTTCAAAACAAACTTGACGAAAATGGTAAGGTGGTAAGAAACAAAGCTTTATTTGTAGCTCAAGGTTACAACCAATAAAAAGGTATTGATTTTGATAAAACTTATGCACCTATTGCTATATTGCAGTCAATTAGAATTTTACTTACCTTTGTATGCTAGAGAAACTTCAAGTTGCTCCAAATGGATGCTAAAAGTGCATTCTTAAATGGTTACATTAATGAAGAAGTATTTGCTAAGCAACCCTCAAGTTTTGAATATGAAAACCATTGGGAGTACGTGATGAAGTTAACCAAAGCTCTATATGGTTTAAAGCAGGCTCCTCAAGCATGGTAAGAGAGATTACGTAACTTTCTACTTGAGAATAACTTTAAAAGAGGAATGGTTAATAAAACCTTATTTATTAAGAGAAAGGAGAATAATTTACTCATAGTGCAAATATATGTTAAGGACATAATATTTGGTGCTACTAATCCATCCTTCTGTGAAGAATTCTCAGCATTAATGCAAGGGGAGTTTGAAATGAGCATGCTGGGAGAATTATCATTCTTTCTCAGATTACAATCCAGACAAACAGAAAAAGGAATCTTCATTAGCCAAGACAAATATATAAAGAAACTTATCAAGAAATATCATTTTAAGAATGCCAAACCAATGTGTACTCCCATGTACACTAGAACATAACTTGATAAAGACAAAGAAGGCAAAGATACGTATGAGACAAAGTATGGGGGAATGATATACTATATCATACATGCTCAAGACTAGACATTATGCTTATTGTGTATCTTTGCATACGCTTCAATCAAATCCAAAAGAAAGCCACCTTCAAGCAATCAAAAGAATTTATTAATATCTCCACAGAACTGTGGAATTTAGACTATGGTATCCAAAAACTGATTCAATTGACATAGTGGGCTATTGTGATGCAAATTATGAAGGTGATAAAGTCGATCAGAAAAGCACAATTGGTCACGATCAATTTTTTGAAGGATGTGTAGCATCTTCATCTTGTAAGAAGCAAAATTGTATAAGTCTTTCAACGACTAAAGTGGAATACATAGTAGCTGCTAGCTGTGCATCATTATAGGACTAAGATATAGAAATCAAACATCATTTTCTTAGAGATAATGTTTTAGAAGGAACCATTGATCTTTTGTATGTTAATACTGAGAATTAAGTAGCTGACAATTTCACCAAACCACTCTTTGAAGATAGATTTTGTATGTTAAGAAAAGAGCTTAGTGTATGCAAACTCTCTTATATTATTTTTGCATAAATATTCTCTGCTACTTGTCTTTGCATTTTGTTTAATAGGCTCCATCTATTTTATTTCCTTAAAAACTCTCTCTTAGTTTAATACGCTCCCTAGAGATTAGAAGGCTCCTTTTTTTTTAGAAGTCTTTTGTCGAGTTGACATTCTAAATAACACGTGTCCTAAAAATAGGGAGCCATTCATGGCATCGTTTCTTCTTTTTCAAAAATACGTGCACAGTCTAACAACTCTACGTATGCATTTGTCAAAAGATACACAACTGATTACATGAGATCAACGCTCAGGAATCACTTAGTATACCCTAAGTAAAATTCTCTCATATTCTCATCTTTGTCATTCTCATCTGTGCCACTGATTCTCTCTGCACCCTATCTCTTTGCATTTTATTGCCTCTTGTTTTTCTTTCTCAAACTTCACAAAGCTCTTTTACAATGATAAGAACAAAATTAAAAGGACAAAAGAAAACCCAAGTTCTTATATTAACCATGATGAAGCTTGTATTACTGAACCTTTCTCCTCTAAACCTCAAGAGAATAAAGTTCTTAAGTACACTGGATTATAAATGAAAAGAATCTACTCTGTTGATTAGACAACTAAGGACTAGAGGAAATCTTGCAAAAACAAGCAGAGAAAAGTTCTGAACCAAAAAAACCACGGATTCTAAAAAGAAAGAGGAAGAAGAAGTCAGAAAAAGAAAAGGGGAAGAAATAAAGAAAGGCAAAGCACCTGTAACTAAAGATACTATTAAGGACCCCATTGATAGAAAAGAGTTGCCTCAAGAAGAGATATTTCCCAAAGAAAAACGGGCAAAGAAAATAAATATAGCTACATACAAGCAAGGAAAGACATCAATAACACAAAAAATGTTTGAATCAATAGAAGCTGAAGTCTACTATAGTATGAGAGAAGAAAGTTGGCCGTTGGGCAAATCTTACCTCCTATGATGTTTAATGATATAGGTATACTCATCTCTCCTTACTTTATTGCCATTGTTTAGAAAAAATATTTGAAATTAGATGAGATAATATGTGATGCGCTAGTCAGGATATTCCACACACATATGAAAAAGGAAGAAATTAATGGAAAGCTAGCCATTGTCTAGTGGGTGTATGAATGTGAAATTTTAATTTCTAAAGAATTCTTAGGAAATATACTAGAAGTAGCTACTATATGGAGAACTAATTTTCCCTGTCATCAGTAGGATGTTGATGATCTGAAGTTAGTCGAAGTTGACAAATCCATTTGCCTTTATGTTGAGAACACCCAAGATGGGAGACCCTGGAGCAAGCAATTAGACTTAATACCACAATGCCTTGCTTCACTTTCAGCTACTTCAATTTTTCTTAAAAGTAGTTCAGTTGAAAGGTGTAGTCTACTGGACATTTATATGGTGTATAGTTTGCTAAAAGGGAATATAATGAATGTTCAACCTATGATCTTGAGGTTCATAGTGGATAAGGGAAATCATAAGAATACCACCGATTACTTACCTTATAGGATGTTGTTCAGTAAGATTTTCAACCAATATAGGGTCCTTTGCAAAACTGAATTGATATACATCGGTTAAGTTTTACCCTTCCATTCCCTATCAATTTGGATACAAATTGCAAAACAATGTTTAGGTAGACAAAAGATCTAAAAGAGTTGCAGAAAACTTAGATCCTGCTCTAGACCAACAAACTTTCCTCAGGATGAAAATAGCGTAAAACTCCAATAACAACTATAGAGCATTCAAGCCAATCAAACACTGATGCGAGAACAAATAGATAGCATGTAAAATTAGCTTCTTTAAATCTCTTTATTAACTCTTTTGCTATTCTTTTCTGCCTGGCTTATTCAAACTTATGATAGTTCCTTCCTCCTTATACTCGTTGATTATTTTTTGATAATGAAAAAAGGGGAGAGGTTATATTGATATATTTTTTGTATATTTCTGCATATATGATGATATATTTCTCAATACATATTTCTCAATGTTGACTCGATTATATATATGATTAATTTTGCTGCTAAACTTGCGAAAATCTGTGATATATAAACGATAGTTTCCTTTCTTAAGAGACAGGCTCCTTCTAATTATGTCAGAACATATAAAAGTCACAGGTATCTTTCGAGATCATTTATTATCTCTTTGAATTTTGAAAAATATGTCTGTTATTGCTTGTCATCATTAAAATGGGGAGATTGTTATCTCAATGTTTATATTTAACAATTTTGATGATTGCTATATGATATTTCAAATTTCAAATTTGATTTATTTCCTTGTATAGATAACAGTATTCTTTAAAGCAAAATAAAATCATAGGAAAATTACTTCATTTCTTACAAAAACGCTCTTAGTAAACTTTCATTATTAACATCCAAGAGGATCTTACCTTTTCGAACAATTAGCTCTGAAAATTTTTGTTCCAACAGAGTTGATATTGAAAATCCAAAGTCAACTTAGAATTAAGATGAAGCAAAGGCTAGTTGAAGAATTGACTATTTAAAGAAGAGCAACAATACTTGTGAAGCAACGAGCATACACAAACTTTTGAAACATTTGAGTAGCATCTATCATCTTGAGAGTCATGTCATCCTTATTGTTCCTTAGAAAATGAAATCAGTCTATCAAGAGAGAAATTGTTATTTGATAACTTATTTTTTATTTTACATTTTTTATGTGAGATTTTAGAAGCTTGTTATACACTTCGAGTGTGAAAGGTAGGAGAACCTTAAAAATATGTACTTGTGATCTTATAGAGGCTCGTCAAATTTAATACTCGGATTTTTATAGCGAAATACCTAAGTTGGATGCTTGGGGACTAGATTTAGGCTTAGGTTGTAAACCGAACCAATATAGATTGATTACGTCCTTTTTCTCTCTCTCTTTTAAATTTCCATATTGTATTGTGAGTGTGTTCTTTTTAACTAAAGACTCCTTCATTTTTACAAGAGGCTCTTTCTGTTTTCAACTTACAAGAGGTTCTTTTCAATTTTAACAGGCACCTTCTATTTTTAAATTGTTTTAACATGATTTATCATTCATTAGGCTCCTTTCATTTAAGCAGGGTTTATCCCACAAAAGGCTCCTATCACCTAACAAGCTCCTTTCGTTTGAAAGGCTTTACCTTCTGACAAGCTCCTACTATTTTCATTCATTAACTAGGATCTATTTACTTAAATGAATTGAAAGAACTTACGAAAAAAATTTACACACAATTGACCACCCCTTTTGCATACGTTTGCTTTATCAAAGAAGAGGACATTTTGGTCTTACGTGTCTAGGCTTCTTGCAGTGATTGCATATGATATGAGTATTTTGTGTATTACTACTGCTACTACTGCCTTTTGATAGGAACTTGTTGTTTCTAGTTTTCTTATCTCCTTTTCTTTTCTTCATTAGCTTCTTTTTGTAGAAGCGTGTATATTTTCTGACCATGAAATTGAATTCATCATCTCCATGTATTTGCAACTTAGTGTCGCTTTCATCACCATTTGAAGGATTTGATTTGTCATCTACTTTTAGTGTCATTCCTCTTCTATACGAAGATCTTTCATCTCTCCTAAGCTCGGTTTCATGGATTGTTAAATTTTCTCTTAACCAGTCAAGTGAAATAGCATCTAGATCCTTTGCAATTTTTAGAGCTGTCACCTTAGGTCTCCATTCCTTTGGCAGTGACCTTAGAATCATTATTACAAGGTCATAATTAGGATATAGCTTTCCTAAGTTCTTTAAGGTTGTGATGATGTTGTTGAAAAATTCAAAGAATTCGTCTATAATTTCTCCCTTTTTCATGCAAATAGTTTCGTATTGATGCACTAAAAGACTTATCATATGGTTCTTTACCTCATTCGTTCCTTTTAAAGTAATTGAAGTTTGACCCACATTTCCTTTGCTGTAGAACAGTAAGATATCCTTTCATACTCTTTTAGAGATTGTGCACAGATCAAATGATGTCTTGCTTTGACATTCAGCAGTGCATGTCTAATTGAAGATAAATTGTCATTTTCTCTTTCCAATAGGAATAGCTGTTTCCATTAAAATAAGGATGCCTTGAGACAGATTGTCTTTCAAGACTTCTCAAATTATTTGTTATGTTCTATCACGTGCTGTAAAACACAATAAGTGTGAAACTTGGCTTTGATACTAAGTGATAAAGCAAACACATACAAGAGGGGGTGAATTATGTGTGACTTAAAACTTTTGTAAGTTACTATCAATTTGTGTAAATGATAAGAGCTTGATAAATTTCAATGAATTAAGTTTGTAAATCAAAGGAGCCTGTTAAAGTTCAAAACGAAAAGAGCCTGTGAATGTTAAAAATGAAAGGAACCTGTTAACGTTCAAAATGAAAGGAACAGGTGAACATTCAAAACGAAAGGAGCCTGTTAACGTTCAAAACAAAAATAACCTCTTGTAATATTAGAACAAAGGAGCCTATTTAATTCTAAAACTCAATGAGCCTCTCGTCAATAAATTATATTTTCAAATTTTAGTATCTTTATTTATCTCCTTACATTTTAATTGAAAATTTAAATTATTATTGTTAAAAATTAATTATTATTTTTATCAAGAATTTGTTTAATAAATTAAATTACCAATTACTATATATAAGTAAATTTGCTCAAAATAATTTAAGAATGTGTTAAAAATAATACTTAAACTATAAAGAGTATATTTAAAGGACATTAAAAAAAAGTTAGAATAAAGTTATAATCATTCCTATTGACTTTCTCTAAACATTGTTCAAATTTTATGAGTTTTTAAGTAAATGATAATATGGAAATATAGTTTTTATTTTGTTATTATTTTAAATTAATGTTAGATTTAATCTTAGTTTAACATTTTAAATTTATTATTAGTTTATTATATATTAGTAGACATTAAGTGTATTTTTATATCAAAATATTTTATTTTATACCATATTTTTACTTATTCTTATAATTTTTATACTTATTTATTATATATCAATTTTATAGGCGTTTAATACTGGTTAAACCTCTAAACCTTAAACATTTGCTTTAACCAGTTCAATCTTCGGTCCGATTTTTAAAACATTGAAAAGTAAAGTCGTTGAATGAAATGTATCAACGTCAAATTATAAATAATATAAATTTAGGTAAATTGAAGATTTAGTTAAGTACAAATTTTACTACTAACTTGAAGTTTGTCCTCCCACCGCTATTTCTGCACAGGAAGGGATATTCTGTTATTACACTTGGAAAAACGGGTTCAAATTACCTGTTTTTATTACCCTATTCTTATCATATTCTATGAACATCGTTCATTTTCTGTAGGTTACATTTAATAAATAAACGGATGTTAATAGAACACGTAACAAAAGAGCAACTACGACAAGTTATCTGTTCCTGAAAAAAGGGGTAAAAGTAGAAAGTGCTTCATGATTGTAATCTTATGGTTATGGCAACGAGGAGATGACTCTTCATCAATGTCTTTTATCCAAGATTTTCCTAGGATTTTGCTTCTGAATTAATTTTGTTAAAGGATAAACATGACGTATATCGAAAATACATAAAAATAAAATATTTGATAGATAAAAGAAGCCTAAAATTTACTGTAAGAATCTAAAAATAATAATGTCTCCTTATATAAATGAACCAAATAAAATCTAGCTCACTCATTTTCTATCATAATTGCATACATTTCTTCCAAATATCAAAATAAAAATATAATGGTTTTAAAAAGGCGTATGACAAAGTACCTAAAGAAATCGTTTGGAACTATTTAGAAGCTAAAAAAGTTCCCATGACCTATATACGGACTATTAAAGATGTGTATAAAAGTGTAAATATTATAGTAAGGATGATAAGAGGAGATATAAATTATTTTGTATAACTATTGAACTACACTAAGGCTTCTTAGTGAGTCTCTTTTTGTTTATAGTAGTAATGAGTGGGCTAACCAAAAATATCCAAAGAGATGTGTCTTAGTGTATGTTATTCGTTGATGACATTATTTTAGTGGATGAGATAAAAAAGAGTGTTAATGTTAAGCTAGAATTTTGGAGGGTTATGTTAAAGTTGAAGGGTTTTAAACTAAGTAGGACTAAGGTTGAGTACTTAAGTTGTAACTTTTCGGGCCACAGGGTGACGTCTGATGAGGAGGTAAAAATTAATTCAAAAATTATACCACAAAAAGAGTTTTAAGAATCTAGGATCTATCATCTAAAGCAATAGAAAGATTGATGAAGAAATAGTTCACCAGATCAGATTAGGATAGTTTAAATAGAGAAATGCATTAGGAGTTCTATATGTCAAGAAGATACCATTAAACTGAAAAGTAAATTCTATCGTTTTACAATTAGGACGACCATCCTCTTTAGGACAGAGTGTTGGGCTGTCAAACATGTGCATAATCCTAAGCTAATGATGACAGAGATGAGAATGTTCCATTAGATTTGTAACCTTATTAAAAAAGATAAGGTCAGAAATGTGATTGTACGAGACAAATTAAAGATGACTAATGTTGATGAAAAATTAAAAGAGGTAAGGCTTAGATGATTCAGACATGTTAAAAAAAGCACTCTGACGCTTCAGTAAGAAGCGGCGAGAAGATTGTACTTACAAACTGTAAGAGAAAAAAAAGAAGGCTTAAGAAGAACATGAGGGAGGTGTTAAAAAATAATATGACTTTGCTGAAACTTAACAAGGACATAGTCTTCAATAGAAAATTTAACATACTAGGTTTTGAATAAAAGATCTCCCACAGAGTGGTTTTTCTTGTTCTTATAAGTCTTATAAAATTTTTTTTGGTCTTATGTCTTGTATTTAACATAAAAATATTCACTATGTAGTACTTGCCTTTCAGCTAATTAGCTTAAAAGTTTCTTTACTTAGCCTAAATATTTCTTACAATGGCTTATTTGATTTATTTTATAATTTGTCTTCTTTCTTGGTTGTGTATTTATTTATTTGTTTTATCTTTTATTTTTCCTCTTTACCTTGTTTTGTATTTATTGTATTATTTATTCTATTACTTATTTTTATATTTTATTTATACATATTTTTATATTTTATTTTAGTATTGTTATTATCTTTTATATTTTTTTATTTTATTTCATTTTTAATTGTTATTATCATTATATTTTAATATGTATATATATTTTATTTCTTTTTCCTCTCTCTTCCTTCTTTTTTTCTTCACGTGGGTCTATTGGAAATAATTTAACATGCGTATTACCAGTCCTCTCTAGATCCTACCTATCAGCGAGACTTTCAATGAAAGGTTGTTGTTATTGTTGTTGTATTAAATTCAATATAATAAAGAAGGAGATTGTGAAATCGTATATTTGAGTGAATAAAGGATAAAAGACATATTCAATTATGGTTCCACTTAGTTCTAAAAATTATCTTTATTGTTTTGAGTTTCTAAAAATGTAATATTAGAAATTTTAAAAAGCATTTGTCAAATTATAATGCTAAATTTTTTAAAATTTTAATATTATAGAACTCAAGTAAAAATGTATTTTCAAATGAGTAAAGCAATATGAATTTTTGAATTAGACTAATTGAAGGAAGGAAGTGAACTATTAGACCTGTTTATTAATAAATGATATAAACTTAGGTGTACTGACGATTTATTTGCATATAAAATTTTTATTTTTTAAGATGATATTTTATTTTGAAGGTAAGGAGAGCAAGGTTAAAGCAAGAATATCGAATATAATAAATTTTATGAATAATTTTATATAATAAATGATTACTTAACTTTAATTTCTTAAAAATTTAAATTAAAAATTAGATATTTCTTTAAATATGAACATAAAACCTAATCCATACACCACAAGAATTATAAATGAAAATTCAAAAAATTTGATCCTAACCTGAAGTACGCTTGTTTATGACTTTATATACACATCGCCAATTCGCGTCTTATATAACATAACTCGCTGCCCAAATCTAGCTGAGTCGCAGCGAAAAAATGGACACAGTCTTGTACGCCCTCCTGTCTCTTGTCTTCCTCTTTGTCGCCCTTAACTTTTACCGATCAAAAAACTACCGGAGAAACCTCCCACCAAGCCCGCC
>JAOTAY010000189.1:29206730-29227633 GCA_025629805.1 Erythroxylum baracoense
AAGAGGAGAAGTGAGAAGTGAAAGCGTGAGGGAGAGGGGGGGTCGGGCGGGTTAAATAGCCGCTCGTTTACCTACGGAACGATAAATTCCGTCGGCATTATAGGTTTCTGTTACCGACGGACAACACCATTTCGTCGGTACGAGAGCGGGAATCGCCGACAGTTACGGACGGCAACGATATACCGTCGGTAAAAGAGCGCCATGAACATTCCGAAAGAAATTCAAATAGCGACGGAACCCTCTTTCCGTCGGCGAAATAGGTTTTCCTGCCGACAATTTCCGACAGTGCCAGGTTACCGTTGGTATAAGCAGATACAGATTCCGACGGAACGAAGCGTCTTCGTCGGTAAAAACATGATAATAATTATAAATATATCTGAACTACCGACGGTTTCGAACGGCCATCGGCAAATATGTTCCGACGGTACGATAAAATTCCGTCGGTATATAATTCCATATGCCGACGGTAACTTCTAACCATCGGCAATATTTGACTGTCAATAATTCCCCGACGGAATATTCACATTCTGTCGGTATATGTACCGATCGCACAGATTTACCGTCGGTATATTAGTAGATCGTGTACCGACGGACGTCATTGTCGTCCGTAAATACAAGATACTTAGCAACGGACAGCTATACCGTCAGTAAATGGCGAAGCAATTATTTTGCGGGAACGATTCCCACTTTTTTTACCGTCGCCGAGACATTTTCTGTCGCTATTGTCTGTCGCAGATTTTGGGCTAAATTTTTTCCTACAATATTACCGACGGATTGATGGTCCGTCGGTAAAATTTTCTGTTCTCCAACGGATTATTTACGTTCCGTCGGTAAACGGCGACGGAAGTTTTGTCGTCGGTAATATTCCGACGCTAATTTGCAATTTTCTTGTAGTGAAATATTTGCTGCCCTTAACATTATTTTCTACATGATGATAGAAGAAATTTTGTAGCAAGTCTTGTATTAAACGGTTCCTTAAAGCTAACGGTGGCGATGTTAAGTTAGCTGCAAAAATTTTAAAGGCTTGCCTTTCTTAGAGAGAAAGTGTATTTATTGCCATGTAACAGTAATTTGTATTATAATATTCAAATTTCTTAGTAAATCCTTTTTTTAACTTTTTCATTATAAATAAATCTTATGTTTTTATTATAAGTTAACATAGTTCAACATTAAAACTATATAACATTGCTTCAAAATCCTGCGTTATTTTACTTTCTATTTTTTATGTAGAAAAGTTGACAGCAGATGATTTTTTTGCTAAAATCACTTAAGGGTTGCTTATGTAGCTAGTAAAGATGAAGATTTGAGACCTGTTTTGGTCGTTTTCTAACTCTACTGATTATGTTTTTTCACTTTTTTTAACTCAAGGAAATTATTAATTAAATTGTTTATATATATATTTATTCTAAATTTTATCTTGGCTTTTGTTACATCTTAATATTTATTGTTACTTTATTTTCATTGGTTTAAGATTTTGTTCCTTAAACAAGATTACAGCAAGTTTCGTTCTCGAAATTGTAAGTTACCATATGTAATTTTTTATTGTGCGTTTATTTCAATTTTTATTCTTTTTAGTTAATCATATTAACATTCTATCTTTTCCTTCAATTTTTGTAGATTCATACGCTTCATTGCCTTTACTTTGGAAGTAGCTGTATCAAGTATGCGAAAAGACTGTGAGCATTTTGTGCTTCTATTTGATGGCAATATGTTAATTTCGTTATTATGCCTTTCCTACATTCTGTAAAACCTTTAAATTAGATTTAAATCAGTAGCTGCATATAAGTTATTCATATGTTATCTTATAATTTGTTTTTCTTATCTTCTCAGGTTTTTCAGGTCTGCTTTAACTTTCATAAATGTACTTTTATCAACGTTAAAAATTGTTACCAATTATTATCCGTCCAGACTTTACAAAGCTTTTGTAATCGACCCACCTTCTTTTTTCTCTTATCTATGGAAGGTAATCCTTATATATATATACCTATATATACCTAATTCTTGTTTATGTTATTTGCCTTTTAACTTCTTTATAAAAAATATTCATTCTTTACTCTTTTTTAACATACATGAACCTATTATTGCTTTTACTTATAATTTAAATTTTGATTGGTGAGTAATTGTGAAATGTTGATGATTACTGGGTATACGACCATTTGTTGAATTTTCAATAAGGACTACAGTGGTTTCTTACAATTTATGCAATCACCACAAGATTCTTCCCTTTAATTTCACCCTTCTTTGATTAAATCAACACCTGGCTTATCTTCATCAAGGTTTTCATTTACTGTATCGCAACATTCTAACTCAGTAAAACCATAGTACCTTACCTTAACCCGTCCAACTATTTTAGAGATTGAATTCATTGAAAACTCTCCTTTGGGATTAGCACAGATTAACTCTTTCAATGCAAGATCTATTTCCTTTGCATCACCCATTGATAGAAAGGGGAACCATCGAAACATCAAATCTTATACAACAGCCACCATCAAAACTTTATTTCCCTTAACTCCCATTCCACAGCATGTAAGCAGAACAGAGTTGCCTAAAATTACTCAACTACGAACGCCACAATCCTCTTTCTTTCGATCACCCTCCATGTTTTTATTTTCAAAAAAAAACTATAAATCTCACAATTCTTATGAGTCTTTCTTACCCTTTTTAAAGTTTCACTGAATCCCTTATAATGAGACCATTTACAGGTCCATTATGCGATCGTCGCTTGGTGGTATTTTGTCTATCATACCTCCTCATCTAAAGCGTCATCATACGTCAGTATCGCATCAATTTTAAAGCAAGACCTCAGCTTACATTCTTCGTCGATGAAATCCCTTTTGTGTAGCTGCGTACAATTTAAATCCTTTTATGTAGTAGAACGATGAATGAAATCCTTTTGTGTACTAATGAAATCCTTTTCTTTACTCTTTATTATTTGTCTAACTTTTGTCTAATAATGAAATCCTTTTCTTTACTCTTTATTATTTGTCTAATTTTACATTAACAAAGCAACAACTTTTTGCATTATGTAAATAATTATTATTTAAAAATTATTAAGGTTAGGTTAGAAGGAAAAATTTAAATGCTAAAAAAATTATATATTTCTAACCCAAACACAATTTGATCTTTTATTTTATACTCAAAATTTATATTTTTTTCATTAAGTGAATTATTTAATATGCATAATTTAAGATTTAGAAAATAAGAAAACTTACCTAATATACACATGCACGGCTGTGACTTCTTAAGTCACAACTGTGACTTCTTTTATTATTATTGCTTTTTGTCCTTTAAGTCACAACATTATCTCTTTTGCAATAATCCACCTTTTATTAGAAGAAAGATTTTCAAAAAAACTAATAATCCAAAAGAAAAATTTACAATGCTAAAAAAAAACTAATGTCAGTATAACTTCAAATACAATTATGAACGTTTATTTTATATTCAAAATTCATATTTTTCAAAATTATTAAGAGTTTCAGGTTAGAAGAAAATTTTTTAATGCTAAAAAATTAATATATTTCTAACCTAAACAATTTGATCTTTTATTTTATATTCAGAATTTATATCTTTTATTATAGAAAATAAGAAAGCTTACTTTTATATAGCTTATATAATACTTTCGTACATAACACGCTCATGGTTGTGACTTTTTAAGTTACAACCCTGATAAGGGGCACGATTGTTGACCTAAGAAGTCATAGCCACGACTTCTTTTATTATTCAGTTTTAAATTATTATTGAGCAGCACGGTTATGACTTAAGAATTCTTTCATTTTTAATTATTATTCAACCGTGATTTCTTTTAATTTTATTAAATTATTACTTCCTTCCATATTTCTGAATTAACTCAGCTAAATTTTATTTTTTAAAAATGAATATTTATCAAAATTTTGATTATCTCTCTTTCAAATTGCTTTTACTAGAGGAAAAAATTTTAATGCTCCAAAAAACTAATATCAATTTACATTCGAATACAATTATTATCCTTTATTTTATATTCAAAATTCATAATTTTTAAAATTAATATCTAATTATTACATAATTTATTTAATATATGTAATTTGAGACTTATTATAAGTGTTGTTAAAAAATTACTTAACTTAAAAAAAACATGTTCTAGACCAGCTTAAAAATTCATTTTTTAAAATTTGTAAATAATTTTTTATTATCTATAATTTATGATTTATCATAAGTTTATTTGCAAAGAATTATACATATTTCTTGATATTAATATATAACTTTTATTTATTTATTTTGTATAATTAATGATTTATTATCATAGAATTAGTAATGTAGTTCTTTAAATTGTTATTCAGCGGCACAGTTGTGACTTAAGAAGTCACAACCATGAGTTCTTTGACTTTTTACATTATTATTAAGCACGGTTGTGACTTAAGAAGTCACAACTGTGATTTCTTTTAATTTTATTAAATTATTATTGCCTTCCATATTTCTGAATTAACTCAGCTAAAGTTTATTTAAAAAGAAATGAATGATTATCAAAATTTGTATTGTCTCTCTGTTTAAATTTGCTTTTATTAGAAGAAAAAATTTTAATGCTCCAAAAATTTAATATTAGTCTAACTTCAAATACAATTATTATCCTTTATTTTATATTCAAAATTCATATTTTTTAAAATTAATATCTAATTATTACGTAACTTATTTAATATGTATAATTTGAGATTTATTATAAGTGTTATTAAAAAAAATACTTAACTTTGCATGTTATAAACTAGCTTAAAAATTCATATTTTTAAAATCTGTACATAATGTTTTATTATCTATATTTTATGATTTATCATTAGTATATTTGCAAAGAATTATATATATTTCTTGATATTAGTATATAATTTTTATTTATTTATTTTGTTTAATTTATTATTTATTATCATTATATTGTAAAGAATTAGTAATGTAGAGAAATTATTTAAGTGCTTTAATAATATATATTAACAACTCGTTGTTTATATGCAAGATGATTCAATAAAATAAGTAAATGATATAAGTGAATTCCAAAATTTATAATCCAAATTTATTACATTACAGACTATCTAATTAACAATAGATTCAACCAAAATTTGAGCCTCGTGCATTTTAATTATATGTGACAGTTTGATGGACATAATGTTGCTAGATTGAAATAAGTTAAGTAGATTGAAAAAAGTCAAGTAGTTGAGAAATAAATTTTCTTACGACAATAGCCATCAAATAATATTGTACCGGCAACTAGAAACTAGGTATCACGTCTGTATCTTGTCTTCTCTGACCATATAAATCTTTACTTCTCGCTATATTTATGAACACGTTCGTCTACCTTCAAACTATAGAAAGTCGTATATTCAAGGCATCACTTCTACTCCCTTTCAGTAAAAAGAGTTTGTCTTTCTTTATCCATCATCTATAAGTTCTTAGTTACCATTATCATATGTTCTTATTGTTCTTTAGTTTATTAACTTTTTTATAATTTAATGATTATATGCCCTTAATGGAGTTATAGAAGATGAATTTCATGTATCAATGTTAGTTATTGATTCGTACAAAATATATAATAGAGCTATTTGACAACTTCCAAGGTCTCACGGGTGTGACTTAACATGTCACACCCATGACATCCTAGCGTTTTCTGTTGTGTAAAATATATAATGGAGCTTTATCTTTTTCAATCTCTTGTACGAAATCGTCACTTTTTAACAAAATGAGAATAGTAAATTAGGTGTGCTGCATTTTATCCTAATCAATCTTTTTTCTACCATAGATTGAACGCATCACATCTTCATTTTAGTGAACAAGAGTTGGCTTTGTTTATCACCATCTATAAGTTCTTCATTTACTTTATAACATTGTTGATGGGAAAAATATATAATACAGCTATTTTCTGTCCACGGTTTTGAATTAACCTTTAGTTACATAAACTTCCTATTATAGTTGACAATAGAAATAGGGGTTGACAGCAAAGATTAAATGTGTAGAATCTTTCATTTCATTCATTGTTATTGTGTTAGGTAGAATATATCATAATCTGGACGTAAATAAATTTTTTTGACAAAGTTCGCAATGTGTTTCGTAATTTATCATTTTTTCTATAATACATGATAAAATGTGCTAATTTCTATTTGACACGATCGTGACTTGCATAAATCACAAGTTTCCACTCACCACATTTAACCTTTTAAATATGTCTTTTTTTGAAATTTTTTTTGTTTAAGGTTTTTTCTTGTTAGTCTTTCCCCTATTTAGTTATATTTATTTTGCTAAAATTTTTTTTATATAAAATTTCATTTTATGTATCGCATTTTTTCAACTAACATAAAATAACTTGTTTGTTTGTTTTAATTCTTTATTTACCTCACACTTTATTCCAGTGATATTATTATTATGGTGACCTTTTTAAATTTGCTGTACGTAAGATATTTGCGTTAATGTTATTAATACATTTATTTAAATATCTAAAAAATATTATATATATATATATAAGGTTTTGATAAATGTAAGATATTAGCGTTAATGTTATTAATACCGATATTAAAATATCTATAAAATATATTATTAATATATATTGTCTAATAAATAATAAATAATTTTTTATTAATTATTGTTAATAGTCTTTATCTTCGTTCAACTATTTTCTGCGTTCAGAGATGGATAGAAATGCCAAGAGACGTAAAAAGTATGCTAAAATTCTAGAAAATGAAAAAAAACAAACCCCTAAGTCGACGTAGAGAAGCTCGTGCTGCAAAAAAACGAAACACTACTTTGGTTTCTTGTTCTCAAATAGTTGGTCATCGACCTTTCTATTCTACCATTAGTAACGTACCTTCTGATGGTAAACTTTTTTTATTAATCTACTAATCAACTAGCAGTAAATCAATTTATCGATTTTGATGTTGATCATATCGATACAACTCATTCCTTTCTCTAACTAAAAGAAATTCTTCACGCAAAGTCAATAGTTCAAGTATCTAATATAATATGTCATAATTTAGATTGTCCACTGTTTCTTCCTCTTCAATTTAACCTAGCATAATGATACCTAGCGAGAATCAAGGTATAAATATTTTTACCTGTGTTCTTTCCATTTTTTTTCACTACGCAAAGTCATCAACCTTTCTCTTAATCTTTGAAGGGATAAATTGTCATCATTCTTCATCAAAGTTAACATACTTGCATAATTTATCTGTTGAGCCCTTACAACTTCATGTTGTTCCAAATTGTGAACATTGTGATGCGAAAAGATTTTATCTTGAACCCCCGTTATTCTTCTGTTCATCAGGAGAGATTTCCATTGTTGCTCCTCAAATGCCATATGCTCCGAAACGATTATTTTTTAGTGATCAAGAAGCTGAACATTTCAGGAAGAACGTTTGTACATACAATAATAATGTGGCTTTTACTTCATATGGAGCTAGATATGATTGAGAACTAACAAAAAATAAGCAAGGCGTTTACACATTTCGTGTTCAATGTCAAGTTCATCATTTCCTTGACAGTTTAGTTTCAACAACTGACAAGGTATTTGGTATCCAACTCTACTTCTTTGATACTGATGAGGAGCTGAAAAGAAGGACTAAGAGTTGTTATAAACTTCATAAGGATACATTAAAACTGATTATGACAATTTTACAGCATAATCCTTATGCCAAGTTTTTCAGAAGCCTTAAGAATATTCCTTCACTTAAGAATCATGCAATTGTTTTAAGGTGTTATCCAGGCCTTGATCAGCGTGTTTATAATCTTCCTACTGCATCACAAGTGGCTGCTATATGGACTGAGATCAATGATGAAAAGATTGATAAATGTCCTCACATCCAAGTTTATACTCACTCGAGCATAAGTTATAGAATCCAGTCTTACTATGCATGTTTTGACCCCCTTCAATATCCTCTTTTATTTCCTCGTGGTGAATTTAGGTGGCATCGTGGAATTAAGCGATTGATTCTGAGAAGAGACAAAAGCAATGTTTTAGATGAAGGATGTAATGTTAATTTCAACTCCTTTACTGACCCATCTAAATTGTTCGCTATGAAAAACACAGGCAAGTTTTTCTTTTCCTTTTCCATTTTTACAATATTCTCTTATATTACCATTTTACTTATCAAATTTATTTAATTAATTATTAGTTGTTGGTCAAGAAAACTATGAAGATGGTACTATTTTTGCTGGAGAATATTATTGTTATAGGCTCCAAATAAGAGAACATGATGAATCTATGCTGCTTCATAGCTTAAGGCTGCTCCAATAATTTATTATGGCAACTTATATAAAGATTGAAACATCTAGACTTGATTTCCATAGAAAAAGACAAAATAAGATAAGGACAGAGATACTGCAAGGTGTTTTAGACAGTATTACTATTAGTCAAACAGAAGGCTGCAGAATTGGTCGTCGAGTTGTGCTCCCAGATTCATTTATCAATGGTCCAAGGGATATGAAACGACGTTATCTTGATGCAATGGCTCTAGTACAGAAGTATGCCAAACCAGATATTTTCCTCACTATAACTTGCAATCCTATGAGGAGAGAGATTCAAGATAATCTTAAGTTTTACGAAAAGCCACAAGATAGGCCAGATTTATTGGCTAGAGTTTTTAGAGCTAAATTTGAAGTTCTTAAAAATGAGTTGATGAAAAAACAAATCTTCGAAGACATTACTGCATGTGTTTATGTTATTTAGTTTCAAAAGTGTGGATTCCCTCATGCTCATTTATTATTGATACTTAAGTAGCATTCTAAATTGCTAAATCCAGATTCTTATGACCAGATCATATCCGTTGAAATACCAAATCCTGATCAAAATTTGCACTTGTATTCTCTTATCATTAAGCATATGATTTATGGTCCTTATGGTCTTTTGAATAAAGATTGTCCTTGCATGAGAAATGGAATGCAAAAACCATTATCCTAAAACATTTTCTCCTTTCACTGTTCATGGTGAAGAAGTTATCCATGTTATAGATGAAGCGATGATGGTCGAAAAGTCAAGATTTATAGATATGAGGTTAATAATAGATGGGTGCTTCCTTACAATTCGTACCTCTTGCTACTCATTGATTGCCATATAAATGTTGAGATATGTTCCACTGTTAAGCTTGTTAAGTACTTATATAAGTATGTGTTTAAAGGCCATGTTCTTGTCAATTTTAACATTATTGATCAAGAGACCACAACTGATATTGATGAAATTAAAATTTTTCAAGAAGGTTGTTGGATTTCACCTCTTGAAGCTTTCTGGCGTATATATGAATTTCGTTTAGCAAAAATTAGTCCATTAGTTTATATACTGTAGGTTTATCTTCCAGATTAATAGTTTATTTCCTTTGACAAAAATGTAGATCCCCTATATTTGTTGAGAAAAATTGACTTCTCCAAAACAATGCTGACTGAATTTTTTTAAGATGAATTTGACAAATATAAAGGCAAAAGAGATGAAATGTTTGTATAATGATTCTTTAGAACATGTTTTTTGGAATCGAAAGACAAAAACATGGTCAGAAAGAAGTCAAAAGAAAGTGATTAGGAGATTGGTTACGGTTCCTCTAAAGAAGGAGAAAGGTACTACTTGAGGTTATTACTTACACATATGAAAGGACCAACATCGTTTGACCACTTGTTAACTGTTGATGATGAAAAAACAAGCTATTTTAGGGAGACTGCACTCAAATTGGGACTGCTAGCATCTGATTTTTATATACAACAAACTCTAGAGGAAGTTGTATTATTTTAAATGTCAGCTTCCCTTAGACTTTTATTTGCTACACTTTTGTTATATTGTTGACCAACAAATCCTAAACAGCTTTGGGAAACATTCAAAGATGATCTTTGTTTTGACTACCGACATGCTTCCTCCTATACTGCATGTGTATCTGAGGATGTTACAAGGATGGCTCTTCAAGATATAATAAATCCCTAGAACAAATGGAGAAAGGCTTAAGCGATTATCCTTTTACTGATTATCACTTTGAAGTTCACTATCATCAACATCTTAGCAAAGAAATACAAAGTGAGAAGAATATACAGATTGATCCAGAAGACTTATTATTACATTCAATGTTGAATAATGAGCAGAAATACATTTTCAACCTAATTTTGCATTCAGTTTCGACTTCAAGTGATGGCAATTTTTTTATTAATGGTCCCGGTAGAACTGGGAAGACTTTTTTGTATCGGGCTCTTCTTGCAATTTTACAATCACAAAGTCATATTGCAATTGTTATTGCTACATCAAGTGTTACAGTATCAGTCCTTCTTGGTGGTAGAACAGCTCACTCAAGATTTAAAATCCCACTTGATTTTTTGAAAAAGAAAGTTTGTCAGTTAGGTAAGTAGAGCAGTATTGTAAAATTGATATTTGAATCTAGTCTTATCTTATGAACGAGGCTTCCATGGCAAAACGAGAAACCATTGAAGCATTTGATAACTTACTTCAAGATATCATAAACTCCAATAAGGCTTTTAAAGGAAAAATTGTTATATTTGGCAATGATTTTCATCAAACCTTACCAGTTATAGACCAAGCCATAAAACAACAATTGATTGATTCAAGTCTTGTAAATTCGCATATTTGGCAACACATGCATAAATTTTCTTTGACAATAAATTTGAGAGCTATACCAAATCTAGCTTTTTGTGAATTTTCACTATGAGTCGGAGAAGGTACAGAACCAGTTGATGAGCAAGATCAAATTTCCTTACCAGAACAGTTAGTTATTCCTTACCATAACAAGGATGAATCTCTTAATAGGTTAAATTTTTTATAATTTTCCTTTAATATCATTTTTTATTTTTTAAAAATTAAAAAGACATTTTTTTATGCATTGTTGCCTTCATCAGGTTGATTGATAACGTCTTCCCTTATCTAAGCTTGTATGCTTCTGATCTATATCAAATGATAAATAAATGTGTACTATATCCAACAAATGGTTGTGTTAGTGAAATTAATGACATGATGATCAACAGATTGCCAGGAAATCTACATTCGTACATAAGTTTTGACAAAACAGTTAACCAAAGACATCAAGTAAATTATGAAGATTTTCTAAATTCTTTAAATCTTAAAGGTCTGCCTCCATACAAACTCTTGCTTAAAGAAGGCTTCCCAATTATGCTCCTAAGAAATTTGAATCCAATTGAGGGACTATGCAATAACACAAGGTTGATATGTAGACAGTTAAAAGCGCATCCAATTTTTGCAGAAATCGTCTTTGGACCTCACAAAGCAAAACAAGTTTTTATACCAAAGATTCCTTTGCAATCTTCAAAAAATGAAAAAAATGGAATACCTTTTGTGAACATAATTCCCTGTTCGTTTATGTTTTGCAATGACCATAAATAAATCATAGGGTGAAACACTTGATTATGTAGGAATTTATCTTCGTCAGCCCGTATTCTCACATGGACAATTATATGTGGCTTTGTTAGGAGCTCGGACTCCTGAATTTGTTAAAGCTCTGATTATTCCAGGAACCTTTGAGTCTCCAAAAATTGATTAAAAAATAAGAAATATCATGTTCCATGAAATTTTCTAGTTAGTTAAATTATAAAGCACAAAATTATCAAAAGATATATGAATTGTTTTATTCAATTTTATTTAATTTCTTTCCATATAAAAAATTATTTTCTATTATTATTTTATTTAATATTTTTTTAAAGGATGGAAAAGCATTTATTGATCAAGGATATTTTACCTAGTACTCAATGGTGATCATGTGAAATTACTATCCAAGAAAAACAACATATTGTGATATCAGCCAACTCGTCATCGAAGAGACAAAAGCTTATCTTTTTTTATTCTGAGGTATAACAATTATACTTTTTTTCATCAGATCTTCCCTTTTCATTAACTTAATTATTAACTGTATGTTTATTATTAACAGGGATCACAAGTTGAGGTTGTTATCTTTAATAATGATATCGAACGAATGAGCCAAATTTTACAATCGTATAAGAAATATATCATTTGTAACGCCATTGTCAAGCCAATTATGTCTCAGTATCAAATTGAAAACTTAAAAATTCAATGGATTATTACAAGTCATACTGTTGTTGAGCCTGTAGCAGATGATGACAACATCATCCCCATCAAATTCAACTATACATCTTTTATGGATCTTATCAATTATATGAACGACAAGAAAAAATCAATCGGTTAGATACTTTATTTCACTTTTTTCCCTGCTATTTCTAATTATATTTATCTTTAATGTGATAGATATTTTGGTAGTGGTTGTTGAATTCTTGGATCAAAAACAAGTCAGCAAAGATGGTAAGCTTTCAACTGTTTAAAAATTTGTTCTTGCCAATAAATAGTATGTTACATTCTCTATTATTTTCTACAACTTTTAAAGTTTGACACTTCTTTTCTCTAACTTTTTCTGTTTTATCTTAGGCAACAAACTGTTGTACTGTCAATGTGGAATGATTTTGTTACTAGTAAGGGCCAACAAATTGTCAAATCATTAAATACTTATCTGATAATTGTGTGTCGCAGGGTAAAAGTAAATTTTTACAATGGTAATTTTATTCTTTTTTTCATCACCCTTTCCCATTTTTCTTTTAATTATTCTACTATTTTATTCTTACCTTATAATTAAAATATTTTAGGTGTTGCATTATCCACCTGGTTTGACTCTACAATTCTTATTGATCCACCAATACAAGAAGTTGTAGATCTTAAAAATTAGTATTGTAACATTTTTCATCTTTCTCTGACAACAAATAAAGTTACATACAAATTTTAGAATATGTTGATGCTTTTACATTTATAATTATCTTTTTCCAGGGCACAACGAAATAGTAAAGAGATCAAAAAGCTTGCTAACTAACAAAATTATCTCAGATATAATCCTAATGTGTCTTTCGAACCAGATCAAAAAATTACTAAAATCATGTTCTTAAAGTCCAAGGTAAATACATTTTATATTATATTCTCCTGTAAGTTTTCTGACTTAGATGATATTTAACCAAAATCTATCTATATATTTGCAGACAGCATGGATTAAAGCTCATATTTCCTTTCAGAACATTTTGCAAAAGTATTGGTATATGGCATGTAAAAAATGCTTTCGTTCAACAGTTGCTACATATGGAATTACATTCACTTGCAATTCTTGCAAAGAGAAAGTCCTAGCTGAACCCAGGTATTTCCTTTTCTCTTTTTTCTTTAGAATTTTCTGCCTTTTCTTATGATGCAGTGTATGTATTGGGAAATATTTTTTTTTACAACATTAGCAAGTCAATCTTCTCAGCGACCAAACGAATGAAGGAAATAGTTCAAATATTCATCTTACACCTACGAGAAAGATTATATTATATGTCACGGGTGTGACATGCTAAGTCACACTCGTGAGAAAACAATATATATCAAGGGTGTGACATGTTAAGTCACACCTGTGAGCAATTTTCACGGACTTCAATTTTAATTTGTTTATCACGGGTGTGGCTTAATATGTCACACCCGTGACTTTGCTTTTGGAATTTTAATTCTTTTCTTACAATCTCCTTACTTTTATAGTTTTGGTCGTAAATGAAGTATTATATATGTCAATTAATGTATTTCCTCATTAACTTTTTGTTTGAAAATGTAGATGCCGCTATGATGTTGATTTAATAGATGAAACAGGAAATATAATAGCTTCTATTTTCGGTGAACGTGGTGAAAAACTCTTGGACTTCACTGTAAGTAAAGCTATGCAATTTTACCGTTAGGTTATATTTTTCATTTACTGCAAATAGATTTACATTCAATGACAAAAATTGTTACAACTTTATCATTTTACTGATGATATACAATTTTTGTCTTCCCAGTAAAAGAGTATTGAACTTCCTCTAGAAAGGGTACATGCAAAATTGAAAATGAAGACTGCATAATTGAAAATGAAGACCTTTCTTATTCATATCAAACTTGGACAAATCCAGTTACCTGATGAAAGACAACGGTTCATTGTTATATATTACCATTAAAATGACGATGGTGAATCACAAAAGAGTTTAACTTCAATTGAAAAAGATGATGAGATTTCAACAGATGATCAACATATCAACGCTGAAATTACATCATCTACACCTGTTTTAGGTCTTTATCATTATTTATTTAATTAATCTTTCCATTTTTATCTTCATCAAATTAAGTCTAACTTCTATTTTAGGATAAATTATATTGTTATCTGTTATTTATTTACTCCGTATTTTTATCAAAAAAAGTTATGTTCACTTTTATACTCCGTGACTAATATATTTTCGTTATATATATTTTTAAGATATTATTGGTTCTTCTTTAAAAGTAAGATAATATCTTCACAAAAGATTCAGTGAATCGAATCCAGCCTCAAATGCAGACGTTGATGACAGCAACAAGAAATCCAAATTATCCTAAACTTTTTTTGCATTACGTAAAACAATATAACCGTGTAACTTTTGTAACTTTGATTATTTAATTTCCTGTTTTGAACTTTTTCTGCTATCGTTATCTGTTTCTAGCTTTTACTTGGTTTTATTATTTCTTTTACATTTTTAGATCCTAATTTAATATCTTAGGAAACCTAAAACAAAATAAATTACATATCACAATTCTCCTTGTTAACCTCATCCACATTCATCAAATAATTATTTTTAAATTCCTATAACTTTCAACATATCAAAACAAACCATTATGTTAATTTGCTTTTTTAGTTTCCATTTAACATGCCTTCTTTTTCTATTGCATTTTAATTCCTATAATATATTTGTTAAATAGATTCTGTAACGACAACAAGTTAATAAAAATTCTACCCTAAAATATTAATATTGATAACACATTTTACTATATTTTTAACCACTTTTAGTTTTATAGGCAACCTTTTCATCTTATTAAAAAATGTGTCTAATATCATAGACTAACCTGTCCTTTCAACAATATTATTATGCAAATATAAAAGTAACTACCATAACAGATCAATAGATATTTAATGTACCTATTATGATATCATAATTTACAATTTTTTCTGATTCTTTTTTATAAATACCTTTCAATTCAACAATTAAACCTATCTCTAAAAGTCGCTAATAACAAGAATCATAAAGCAACTATTATTAATCCATTTGCTTTTATTATTCTGTCAAAATTATATTATTCTAACATTAGAATTTCATTCTCCATCGTTGAGAACATCCCAATCATTTTCACTTATTTGCCTATGTATTACTGCGTCAAACTTACAAAGTTTGATAAGATCAAATTAACCATATGGTCAGCTATTTTAATTTTATCTTTTCCAAAACCTACACTAAGACTATCAATTAACCAAAAACTTCCACTGACAAATATAACATTTTTACATAACAACAAAATATATTTGGAATTGCATATGCATATAAATTATGCATATATTAATTATCCACAATCTTTCTTCTTCAACTCTCTCTGATTTTCTTCTCTTCTTCCTTTCTCTGCATCTCGACTGGTCTCCAAGCATGATGAATGAGTGAAGATTAATAGCCCTTCATCTCTCGTTCACAACATAATGTCATTCAAATTCTTAAAAATTTCAATGCACAAAAAGAAACCAAATTACACAGAATTAACGATAACAATACCTCAATACTTAAATCATACTTGTACTTAACCAAAACAAAAAACACTAAACTTTGAAAACATAAATACGAAGGAAAAATTAATAATAACAACAAATTATTTTCTCATATAACAATTAAAGATGTTAAGGATAAATTCAATAAATACAACCTAATATTTTCAAACTCATAATAATTCGTGAACAAAATATCTTTCGCATGCATAACCATAATTAATAAGTACGTCAACTGAAAGACCATTAACAAGTGTGATAGACACTTACTCCACTTTCCATTCTCTCACTAATAGAAAGGTCATAAATATAAATTCAATATTCATTTCATGTTAAATAACTACCATAAGCTTGCGTACTAATCCAATCTTCACTATTAAATATCAAACACAAACATTAATCTGAAGGTCTTTATTTTGGTTGTAACGGGGCTAAGTTAAAGGTAAGAAAAAAGATAAAACCAGGCTTTACACCATAGAACTAATTGAGCATTTAAAATAATACAAACCGATAAAACATAAAACATTCAATTTTTTCTACCAATCTCCATGGCTTTTCCCTCCTCCACTTTCTTTTTTTCTTTTTTTCCTTCGCATTTTCTAGTTCTCTTCCTTTTTTTCTTTTTTTCCTTTTTCTCTCTTTTTACTTTATATATTCTCATTTTTTCCACTTTACAACAACATAAATTCAAAAAGGGAAAAAATATGTACTACAAATACAAATTATTACAACTACTAACTTACAACCTAACTATATGATATGCTTCTTCCACAATTATTCCCTATAGTCGATTATACCTTTTAAATGCTTGACTTGCTCTTATGGTGGAGGTGATGAAAAAAGATAAATAATCAAGGCCAAGGCTTATATTTTAGGTTTCAACCAATAAAAAGTTTTGTTTAAGCTCAAATGGGCTCATTAAAGATAATATCATGGTGGCTTTTTAAGCTGATAAGATAAATCCTAAATGCCTTCATCTCTTCAATGTTTGCATAAGATTATGTAATCTCAAACAACATTTGCAAGCAAGTTCTAGATTTGCTTAACCATGAAAGAGTGCTCTCAACAATGAATACTTTTAGTTAGTGTTTGATGTTTCAAAAAAGCTAATATTCTTACCAAAGGATGGTCTCATTTATCTATCTCAACAAGCTAATATGGTTTCAATTGAAATCCAAGTCAATCAGTTTAAGCATGCAAATATATTAATTCACTCATATTATGCATTTACAATCTCGGTCAGGTTTATTTAATAACCTTGCATCTTTAACTATTAAACAAGAAAACAAACACGCAATGTACAATACTAAGAAAGTAAAGCATCTAATATGCAAACAACATAAATAAAGACAAACAATAAAACTAAAAACAATTTAACGACAAACAATAAAAATAATAAAAAGAAAAAGATAGAAATATAATACTAAGATGAAGGTGGATGCTGTCTGGAACGAGTATTTAAATTCGCTAGGAAATTCTTCATCTCCGCTATGCTAGTCTCAATCATATCCAATCTATCATTCGTTCCCTGTTCAAACGCAATTAGTTGATTTAACAATGATTGATATTTAACATAATTACGTGCAATATTCCAACGCCTAGCTTCGGATGGCAAATCATCATCCTCTTGTCTACCTTCAGCTACTCCAATACGACTACACTTGCTACTTGAAGCTTCTGTTGTGTCATTGTTGACGAGAGCATATCGATCACCTTGTTGCTTAATAATCTTCATAGACACCAATGATTGCAAATCTAAACTAGAGTTGCCTGAAACTAACTACATAGCTATTCTCTCAGTTAGTAAACCAAGGTGTTCTGCAACTTAGGTGACAAATGCTCCAACTACTATTTTTCCAGCTCTAGCTTTAGCCACATCAAATAGATGCACACTTAACCACAAACCAGTATTAAAATGTTTAGCATGCACCATACACCACAACACAAATAAGTCTACCTTAGAGACTGTACTTTGGCTATCTCCTCTACCAAATAATGTAGAAATTTAAAACCTATGAAGATGACGAAGGCTAGGGTCCACTAAAGCAGACGATTTAGACCTACTTAGAGAAAAAGCATTTCTTGAATTAGTAATTTGATTCCAAAATTCTGTAGGCCTAAAATCATCATGGTAGCCGCATAAATCACTATTCAAAAAACCAAATATACTATTCAGTACTTCTAAATTAATAACATGCGGCATATTCATCAATCTAAATATTATATTTTTCACAAAACCATCATCATTTAAAATCAATTGTAAAGTATTAAAAATTCTAGAGTTAATTCAATGTATGAATTTTTTTAAAATTCAGCAAATCTATCCTACCTTATGTTATGCAACAATTCATTCACTCGGTCTACTATTTCTAATTCAGTAATAGCTACTTGATCGATAAATCGATTTGGAATAATCTGATGATCTTTCAAAGTTGCATACCTTACTGGCTCTCACGACTTCCAAATTAAAGACAAGGATTACCTAAAATCGGCATATCATCCGGTTGAGAGGATGAACATGTCGAGAATCTCATACGAGACATATTTGATAACCTTACCTGAAACAATGTTGACCTAATTTTTAGATTTTTGTACAACCTAAATTCGTTAAGTAAACTCAATTTTGATTCATAAATTGATTCTTAAAATTAATCTCTTTGATAACAAACTTAATCCTTAAACGAAAAGATTTTGTATAAATATATGAATGATTACATAATTTAAAAACTAAATTAGTTTTAAATAAGTTCATACACGAGAAAAGATATCATATTCAAAGCTTAGAAATTTAAGAACATACAAAAAAAATGGATTATGGTTCTCACTTAAAGAATTCTAACAATATTTCTTTCATAAGTAAGTCTATCCACCTTGGATTGACTATACTTCTTTTTGACTCGAAGTTGTTCAAGCACATGAAGAACATACTCCAACTATAGATGAAAGGAAATAAAAGACTCTATAGGAACAAATGAAGAATCCATTGCAACCAATAGTTTGTCCATTATGGAAGGGTGATTATAGTTTTAATTCTAATTTTGTTTAGGCTTAAATGTTGCAGGCTACAGACCAATTGATACACTTTGAGGTTTTCTTTCGTTAGGAGAAAACTAAAATCTTTATTTATGGTTCTAACTTTAACTTTTAGAGGGGATATATTTGGTTGAAATTACAAGAGCTTCATAACCACCTTCAGGAGCTATTGTTGGCCTTTGGAGATTCTAACAATACACTTTATTTCTTAAAAGCTTAGGGGAATGTCAATACGAGGAACTTCACTATAAATTTTTAAGAATTTGTGGAACATATACGTGTCATTGATTTGAGCTTTCAGGGATCATCCTTCACATGAGTAACAAACAAAACAACACTTGACACATCAGGAAAAGGTTGGACACAACTATAGTCAATGGAGAATAACTCAATCAATTCCCTGAAAGTAAGATAAAGGTCTTCAACCCTCTATTTCCAGACCATGCTCCTTTATTGGTCCAAAATTTATTTAAAATAAGAAACATATTCCTTTTTGCTTTAATAATTATCTAGTGAACTCTGTAAGGTTATATAGATGTTATTTTAAGGGGCGTTCTTATTAGTTTTACTTTCCTAAAAGCTGCCAATCCTTTCATTACCCGAGGTTTTCAATATGTAATTTTTATTTGTTTTTCTACGATACAATGTATGATAAATTAAAGAAAGGATTATACCTGTGTTCCGTCTTCACGAATCTACTGCAGCTTTGTTTCCGGGATAAGTCTAACCTTTGAAACACCTGGGTACGCTACTCCAATACCACAAACACAAATGAAGGTGGGGAAATCCTTTCTCTCAAACGTCATTGACGTTACTGCATACGTTAAAGTGTCCTCTTACGCGTTGCGAAGGTCACCTCAGTTGCGTCTTCACTGGTCTGGTCTCCTCTTATTGCATCTCGCTGCGTCTCTCATGCGAGCGTGATATTTGGTTGTGTGGCTGAATTGAAAGTCCACACAATTTAGGGATTTACTTTCAGTCACGAGCATGACTTATTTTTTTATATATTTCTTTAAACTTTAGTCACGGGCATGACTTATAAAGTCACACCCGTGACTCATTTTTTTATGTTATAACATTTTTATTTCTTTAAATTTTAGTCATGGGTGTGACTTAATAAGTCACACAAGTGACTCATACGCTTTTTAAAATTTTTAACTTTTAACTCAAATATTATAATCTATTTATTTATTCTTATCTACTTAACACTATACATTTACATATTTTATTTTATTTTTTCATTCCTAATTTTTACTAACTAATTTTATTAATTCATTTTAAATATTCTAACTCTTATGCTTTTACTTATTTTCTCTACAACAAATTTATCCACAATTACAATTTTTAATTTTTACTCACAAATTTTAAAAATTACAATATTTATTTATACATATTTAGCCATTCATAAAATAACATATCACAATTATCACATCCATAACTCCTTAAAAATTTCAAAATTAGGCTGTATAAATTTTTTTAAAATTATATCTTTATTTTTTAAATTATGTACTAAAATATTATAACACATTTATTTACACCTTTTCCTCTAAACTTTTAGATATAAATTTCAGAATATTCACTCGCATATTTCATCCATTTATCTTTTTAATTTATTCATCAATTTATTTTTATTCAATAATTACTACAAATTTCCAACTTTTAAATTTTAAATTTTTTATTTAAACTTACTTATTTTATTAATTCATTCGAAATAAGCTAAATGTTATATTTTTCTCCCTTACACTATATTCAATTACACAATACGTTTTAATTTTAAATTAAGTCGGCATTATATTTATTTGGAATATGATTGTGCATTTGCGCATTTTGTGTCTGCTAGTTTCCTATAAATCACAAACCACTGCCACCGTCTTCTTCTCATCTCTCTTTCCTTCTTTATTGTTGTCTTTTCTGTTGTTGCAATTCTTTCCTTCTTTAGACAGTATACTTGCTGGGATGAGAAAGAAACCTTAGCTTCTTTCTAATTTTCTCCTTTACTCACTCAACCCTAACCCTAGATCTGAAACCATCTCATTCCTCCATCTGACCATTTCATACCTTAACCTTAGATCTGAAACCGTCCCTTTCCTCCATCCAACCACCTCATTCCTTAACCTTAGCCAAATCTCCTTATGACCTAAACCAAAATTATTGGACCCCATTTTCAGAGTCCAACTCAGAGGTCATAAAATGTGAGCTTATTACCATAACGTGGGCGTAATCCAATGAAAAGCACCTTAACCATTATTAATTCATCTTCATGCTTTTATATCATAACATATCTTACTTATATGTCACCACAATTCCTAT
>JAOTAY010000189.1:29227733-29256508 GCA_025629805.1 Erythroxylum baracoense
AGCATGAGATGTGTCGATTTGCCACACTTGGACCCGTTTCTCTGGTCCGACCCGTTCTCTGGAAACGGGATGTTACATTGACGACATTTGTAACTAAATAAATGGTGAAAAATCTTGATCAACATACATGATTTGTTTACCGCTTTTCAAAATTTACTTCCTATTTAAATCATAAGTAATAAAATTAATTTTTTTTATGACAAGTAAATATTTAAGTGTGAAAGAATTTAATAAGTGTTCAATATAATATATTTTTAGCATAACTTTTGAGAACATTATGCTTGTATTTTGATGTTTTTATATGATTTGGTACTTAAAATGTCTTGTATTTTAATCCAAGTTTTCAACACATCAAAGGAAAAGGAATGAAATTGAACCAGATTTGACTCATTTTGGAGCAATTTTGGCAGATTTTGAGAGAAAGACTAGGCATACAGTATAAATATGGTACTGCATTGCTTCATATATTCAAACTTGCCCTATTCAATTTATGGAGTTTTTTTTACCTAGATAAAACGGGACCAATGTGCCCTCATGTTTAGGTCATATTTAAAATAAGAGCATTATGTTTCTTATAGCATCTGCAACATCTTTACATATTTACCTTATATTCACTAACACGGAAGTACAACAATAACAACAACATTAGGTAGAAGTCCCGTTGAGATGCGAAATATGAAGAGGTTCAATAATATACAGCTTTACCCCAACTTAGTAGAAAAGTTGTTTTTGATATTCACTAACATGGAAGGAATATAGAACAATGTCTGGCCTTATATTAGAGGTGATTGGTTACGTAAAGTTTCTATAAATTTAGTTTAAGTAATATAGGAGCTTAACACAATCTTGTATTAGGGTCATAATAAGTAAATATTATTTATGTTTTTAAAGAGGAGGCAACTAAAAAAAGGGCAAAGTGTTTAGGAGTTGAAAAAATTAATTAGGAGCCAACTTAAATGGTTGAGATTAAGAGAAAGAGCAACCTTAGTAGAAGAAACAAGAAATCCATCAAGAATAATCAAAAAATTCAAAAACCGTAAGGATGTTTTCCTTATTCTTGTATATTTATTATGGTTTTCCTTTATTTCATTATGAACTAATTAGGATATAGATATTGGTATGATGAACCTTAAAATTATGGATGGTAATGGGCAATCCATGAGCCTATGCCCAGGTTGGCTCGAGGTCTAATTATTCTAAACAAAATGACATCGTTTTACTTAAAAGAGTTGGGCCTCGGATAGGCTTGAACCTTGACAACCCAAGCCCATAACTAACTAAAACAGACATTGTTTTACACTTTTAATTTTAAAAAAATTAGCGGGGCTCGCCCGTAGGATGACCTATTACTATCCCTACTTAAAATTATTTCTTGAGTTAATTTCTTGATTTTATAAAAGATTTTATCTTTTTTTAGAATTATTCATATATTGTGTTAAATTGAAGGAATGAGAGTTGAACATTCAATATTCATGTTCGTACATTAACATTCAATGTCCATATATATGAATAGACCACAACAAGCATAATGAGGGTTTTATAGATTGCCAGAGATAGAATTATATGATCCTTCTAGGTTAAGGTGAAACTGATAATAGAAATTCACAAAATGAGTTAATATGTTCTTAGGTTATTTTGAATAGAAAGAGATTTTGGTTAAATCAATTTAAATACATAGACTGCATTTCTCGAGATGGAATATAGTTATAACTTAAGAAGGATCTACATTAATCATTAAGTCAATATAGATTCAAAGCATAAGAAATGTTTTAGATGAATTCTTTCCTAAATCTAGTTCATTCATTGGTTTTTTAATCTATTCTTTTTATTTCATTTGGTGATTTAGATTTATTTTATTTATTTTTAATCAATTATTCACTTTATTAGATTAGCTAATAGAAGGACATGTAATAATAGTAATTCTAGTCTCTATAGAATTAACACCCGACTTACCTAGACTATAGGAAACGATAAGTACACTTGCTAATATGATTTATTTTATATTATTATTTGTGTTACGTTTCATTCATATCACATCATTCATACTAAAAAAAATCAAGAAAAATCAAGAAAAAACACAAAACAAAAGAGTTCATTCTCGTAGATCTTGAGATCTTGATATCTTCACTTAAATTTTGATGGAAACCTCTTATTGGTCTCCGAAATTGCTTTATTCTTTTCTAAAGATTTTCCAATTCATGTATGTAATGATGTCTTTCCATCTACCCCTAAAAGCTACCTTTTACTCTAAAAAAATCCTAAAAAATTCAAAAGGTCTCAACCAACACAAGACCAACATAAACCTGTGTTGGTTCCTTATTCTTAATAGCTTTAAAAAAAAGTTTTATATAAAACTTATTGTCAACACAGATCCCCAACACAAACTTGTGTTGGACCTATGTCTGAATACTTTTTAATCATCACATTGAACACAAGTCTAACAAGTTACCGTGTTTGGCCTATATTGCTTTCCACCTCTTTTATATAAAAATTACTGCCAATATAGGTCCTAACATTCTTTTTTGCTAGATAATATAGATCCATGTTGTGGAACATTAACCTATGTTCTACAATCTACCCCAGTTTGTTTCAACTTGACTCCAAATTGCCAAATTCATTTCTTCCTCATTTGTGTTCCATTTCATTCATATCAAATCAAATCATTCATACTAAAATAAAATCAAGAAAAATCAAGAAAAAAACAAAAGAGTTCATTCTTGTAGATCTTGAGATCTTGATATCTTCATTTAAATTTTGATGGAAACCTCTTATTGGTCTCCGAAATTACTTTATTCTTTTCTAAAGATTCTCCAATTCGTGTATCTAATGATGTCTTTCCATCTACCCCTAAAAGCTACCTTTTACTCTCAAAAAATCCTAAAAAATTCAAAGGGTCTCAATCAACACTGGTACAACATAGACCTGTATTGGTTCCTTGTTCTTAACAGCTTAAAAAAAACCTATTTTTGTTACAAAACTTAATTGTCAACAGAAATCCCCAATACAAACTCGTGTTAGACCTATGTCTGAATACTTTTTAATCATCATGAGAACACAGGTCTAACAAGTTACTGTATTTGGCCTATATTGCTTTCCACCTCTTTTACATAAAAATTAGTGCCAATATAGGGCCTAACATACTTTTTTGTTAGATAATATAGATCTATGTTGTGGAACATTAGCCTATGTTCTATAATCTATCCCAGTTTGTTCCAACTTGACTCCAAATTGTTCAAATTCATTCCTTCCTCATTTGTGTTCTGTTTCATTCATATCACATCATTCATACTAAAATAAAATCAAGAAAAAAGGTAAAAAAAGAGCTCATTCTTGTTGATCTTGAGTTCTTGATATCTTCACTTAAATTTTGATGGAAACCTCTTATTGGTCTCTAAAATTGCTTTATTCTTTTCTAAAGATTCTCTAATTCGTGTATCTCATGATGTCTTTCCATCTACCCCCGAAAGCTACCTTTTATTCTAAAAAATCATAAAAAATTCAAAGGGTCTCAACCAACACCGGTCCAACATAGACCTGTGTTGGTTCTTTGTTCTTAACAGCTTTAAAAAAGACCCTATTTTTTAATAAACTTATTGTCAACACAGATCCCCAACACAAACTCGTGTTATACCCATGTCTGAATACTTTTTAATCATCACGAGAACACAGGTCTAACAAGTTACCGTGTTTGGCCTATATTGCTTTCCACCTCTTTTACATAAAAATTACTACCAATATAGGTCCAAACATACATTTTTGTTAGATAGTATAGATCCACGATGTGGAGCATTAACCTATGTTCTACAATCTATCCTGTTATGTTCCAACTTGACTCCAAATTGCCCAAATTCATTCCTTCCTCATTAGGGAGCTACCCCAAGCCCTAAAATAAAATATAAACTAAACTGAGTACTAAATCCATTTCAAACCAATCAAACACAGGTAAAATACTCTCAAAATCATGATAAAATATAATCTAAATAATATTTATCGAAATCTCCCTAAATTTAAGCATTTGCTTGCCCTAAACGAATCACTCTCAAAAGACATCAACCTACGTAAATTAGATTCCAGTGTAAAGTTCAACTATTCAATCAAAGAGGTCAAGTATTACTATTATTAGTTAATTAATTCTATTCACTAACCACTTAGATCTCTAGGTAGCACACCAATTTGTAATTCAATTTCAACCTAAATAAAAAAGCTCTCAATTCAACTTAACTTGAACAACTTTGTCTCATAAAGTGGACATAAAGAGAGTGAAAAGTTTAAGGCAATAAGTATTTAATAAGCCATAATGAAAAGAATTATAATGTGATTTTATTGAAATTTTTTTATGACCACGATTTGGTTGGCTAAAACACCATCCTAACCTTTTTACATGAAGGTAAACACTTTGTTATAAATACCCTTAGTTACTCAGTCAAATCACAATTTCGACTGCCAACTAGCACTAATCATAATTTTAACCCATTATTCAGGTCAAAATCAACATTTTAATATTTATTATGTAATTGTTTTTGCCAATTCATAATCAAAATGGATTAATCAATCACTCGTAAACCTAAACTCTATAAACTAAAAAATGTTAATATTATACATTTGACTCATCATTCAATTTGAGGGTTATTATAAAAACTATTTAATGAGTTTCAAATAAACCACTCATTACTAGTCATATTTAGTAACTTTATGCAATCAATTGACAAGACAATATCACCTCTAATAGATCAACTCACTCACGTTACATTATAAGAAAAATGGAGTTTAGCGACGGACATTACCGATGGAATATGTAGACTTTTCATTGGTAAGCTAAACTAGCGATCGAATTTATGGATGGAACAAGTCATCGGGGAAACGGCCGTAGGCAATAATTAGTGACAGAGTACAAATTTGTTGTCACTAATTTACCGATGAAAATTTTGTGTTTTGTTGCTATATTTAGCAACGGTAATTTTGTACTGTAGGTAAATTTAGCGACATAATGTTTGTTTTGATCAGTAAATTTAGCGACGGACAAGGCTTAACCGTCAGTAAATTTACTGACGGATTTGCCAAATATGTCGATAAATTCACGACTAACTATATCAATAGAACTTAGTAATCTGATTTTAAATTCATTACATTTTACTGACATATTTTGGTTTTCCATTAGTAAATTTACTGATACTGTTTTTAAAATTTTTCCTGTATTTAATTTTATTTAATAATCTTATGATTGATGTATAATTTATAATATTTTGATTTGTTTCTACATTTAATTTGTTAAAACAAAAAGTTGATTGATGATATAAAGTAAAAATTATCTTAATTGATAATAAAAAAAATTATTTTGTACAACAATAAGTATTTAATTCATACAAAATGACTACAACTACGTTATTCATTTGGTGAATGTGGATGCTCTGAATGTTGCGATGAGATGCGTCCTTCCCCTTCAACTCATCCATATCATTACGGAGCTAGACTATGTACTATATCAATTATTGGAATTGAGCTGTCAGTGCCTATAATGCGCTCGGAAGCTCATGGACTTTATTAGATGCAAACCGCTTACTAGATGCTGCTGTACTGGATGTGGAGGATTGCGAATATCATGTTTTCGCAAATGAATCTAAGCTAAATATCCTTCCACGACAGTCCCTACCACCCACTTTATGAAGATAGGTTTGAGTTTCATCAACATCTTCATACTGCTGAGACTGTTGTTGAATGCTTTCTTGTATTTGGTCCTATCAGAAGGTAATATTTATGTTAATAAGTGATAATTATCAAGCATTATTATTAAAACATAAATTTCACATACATTTAGTTCTCTACATCGGGTGTTGACGAAGGTCACACCATAATGTTTCTTAGTGTGAGTGTGCAAATAAAGCAGACAGGGTGTAGGCTTCCTGCCCGTAGACTTTTCCTGCATCAAAATAAAATGTTAAAAGTGAACTATAATTTACAAAAATATTGGTAGAATTTTCTCTATTTTTATGATATTTACCCCCCGTTGAACAAAGAAAGTAACTCAACAATACAACCATATATGGCACTAGACATTTATAACATTATCATCATAATACACATATTTTCATTCTAAAATTCACACATCAAATTAAATTGAAATACATTAAAGTAAAAAATAAGAATATAAGTGTAAAGTGTAGATACTTACTGTTAAGTTAGGAGGACTTTACGATAATAAATTTTGATGACAATCAAATAATAATAATATTAGAAATAAATGAACTAGTTTGATGAGTGAGTTAAGCTTGCAGAAGAAGTAGAAAGGCAGAAGAAGTAGAAAGACAGAAGAAGTAAAAGATAGAAGAAGTAGAAGACAGCAGAAGCGAAACACAGAAGAAGTAAAAGACAGAAGAAGCGAAACAAAGAAGAAGTAAAAGACAGAAGAAGTGAAACACAGAAGAAGTAGAAGATGGAAGAAGTAGAAACACAGAAGAAGCGAAACACTGAAGAAGTAGAAGACAGAAGATGCGAAACACAGAAGAAGTAAAAGACAGAAGAAGCTAAACACCGAAGAAGTAGAAGATAGAAGAAGTAGAAACACAGAAGAAGTAGAAGACAGAAGAAACAAACACAGAAGAAGTAGAAGACAGAGAAGCGAAACACAGAAGAAGCGAAACACAGAAGAAGTAAAAGACAGAAGAAGCAAAACACAGAAGAAGCAAAACACAGAAGAAAACACAGACGATACAAAACAGAAGATACGCAAGTACGTCGAGCAGTTAGTTAGTTGGAGTTAGTTACAGAACTCAACTAAATAGCAGTTTTCAAGAATCAAGAAGCTGTTATCAAGAATCAAGAAGCGGTTATTAAGATTCAAAGAAACGGTTGGAGCCTTAGACTATAAATACTGGTCGCAGTCGAAGACTAAATAATTTTTAGAGAGATCTTTGATTCTACAACTTTTGAGCGTTCAAGTGTATACGTAAAAATACTGTGAGCTAAACTACTATAACAATAGCTCACGAATCTTTCTAGAGAGAGAAAGAAAAGGCTGAAAGCCTGAAGATGCTAAGATTTCTGAAAAGAATACTTGATGTATGAGACCTGAAGAGGTTCGAGAAGAAAGAAAGAATACTTGTACATTTGTTGAAGTATAGTAAATACTCAGAAGGAATCTGAGGACTAGACGTAGCCCACGGTCTGGGATAAACCAGTATAAAATCGCTTTGTCCACTCTCTGTCTCTTATTTTATTCTATTTTGTTCTTAAACAAGTATATAGAAGTTATTTGCAATTTACCTTATAACAGTTTTCGTTAGTGATATTCTTTTAACAAGTCAGAAAAGTTCTTATCAGAAATACAAAGAATTCGTATTCGTAAAAAGAATACACAATTCAACCCCCTTTTTTGTGTATTTCATCTATTATAAGTAATAATACACAATTCAACCCCTCTTTTATGTATTTCATCTATTATAAGTAATTTCTATATTAACGTGTGATTTAATTCACTAAGTTCTCAAACACATCATATTATCTAAACTCATATCCTAATTATCACATCATTTAATTATCTACCAAATCACAATATATGTGTCTCACATTTTAACAAACTCATTGGAAGCATAAACATTTTATATTACTATTTCAACATAATTCAATAAATTTCTCACAATAGTTCATATAACACATACATGATGCGTATATATATATGAAAATGCACATGTGACTCCACTTTCTTTTTAATTTTGTTATGACCGAGTGCCTATTTAACTATCCCGTATCTGTTGCGAATATTAGGCTCATTTCAGATACTATCCCATATCTATTGTAGGTATTGGACTTATTAATCATTAAGCATGTGACTCTGTGGGCACATTTTTTAGCTTTAAGCTCCTTTTTCACTTTGGTCGCTTCGGTCATAACTCCTTTATATGATTATGCATATCAATGTCATGATATGCATCATTTCACATAATATGCTAGCAGTCACTTCTATCCAGTGTACACAGTCATTTATCACATTGCTCGGACCCAAGTCTGACATTCAACATTCAGTTGAGCATTTATTTCCCATATTCACATACACGTAATTAACACTCCCAATATAGTCTCGAATGTTGAACTCCTCGGATAATCAATTGTTTGGAATCATCAATATCACAATCATATCCAAATCATTTCAATATATATAGATAAAAGGATTAAACAAAAAAACAATTTAAATAGAAGCATGTACCTAATTAAGATCACACATCTAGGTTACTCGCAGTATGCTCCAAATTAGCTATTGTCTTGATGATCCGACAATGTCTAAATGTTGTCAGTCAATTTGTGCTTCTATATCATACAATAAACACATTTTTACACATTACTAACTTGTTTAATTAAATGAGCACTTAATCATACACATATATATGTGTTATGTACAATACATCAATTGACTATCCCGGGTATGTAACCTTATTCACAAGTCATGTTCATTCTTTCATCATAGCTTATATATATCTTGGTTGCAATTAGGATATGCTTTAAGTAAGTTTGGTTACTCTCAATTCATCAATCATACATTCATTAATCCTTTTCTAGCATTATAATTGTAAAATTTCCCAATTCTCATTCAATCATGCCTAATTCCCTACCCATATCCTTTAATTCACATTTGCATTCATAAGGACATCTTTATATGATTAACAACTCATACTTCTCAAATTCATATACATTGATATCAACAAACCAATCCTCAAGTTATAACATCAATTATCAACCTAAACTCATCAAACACTTAACCAATTAATTCAACATCAAACTAAGTTCATTTTAGGCCCTAATCAAGTATAAAAGCACCAAGATAATGTAACTTATCCTTAGTTAATTCCATAATCACACAAAACATGTTCTTTACTTCAAGGCCTTTCCCACGATCATGTAAGCCTTCCCACGATCATGGGATTAGTGAATAGAAAGTTCACCATCCACCTCCTTCAGTTTCGTTTCCAACTTTGTTTTCAGGACAAGATTTCGTGTTAGTTTTTTATGGACATTATGACATAGAAAATGAGGCATCTAGGTAATAAATTCTTCTAAAAAATGTTCCTATATATTTTAAGTTTCTAACGACATAAATTTAATGTAGTTTAGTTTAGTATTCTGTGAGTTATACCCAAAATACTAAAGACTATTTTCAAACAATGACAACACCCAGTACTCAACTTCAAGCAAAATTTCAAAGTTCTTAAGGATAGAATTCAAATTCCATTCCTTCATAAACATTGTATCTATATGTCTCTAGTTTACTCTAAATTAAAAATCATCCCATTTGGATATCTACAGATTAATATATGGCCAAAATACAAATGCATATTTAGTGGAAACACTCCATCTAACATATTCCAACACACTTCATCATCAACCTTACATGCAATTCATCTCAATTCATCCCTAACCAATCTTTATGGATGTTATGCTCACATATAACTCAATAAGTTAATCAAATACTTGCTTGATTGTCTCAATATTTCCTCAATCAACAAGCTAAGCAAGTCTCCGAAGCATCAAACATACATTAAAAATGAGATAGATGAGGGTTACGATATTTTAGCAAAATTTTAAGGGTTTTAGGGATTGTGTAAAAGTGTCGTAGGTAGGAGGAAAGAAGGAGAAATAATAGACCAAAACATGAACGATGGTGATCTTAAAAGAGTAAGAAACGTGGGTAAGGTGTGTGGTGAAGAAGATAGATATGTGTCATGCCAAGTGTCAAGCTAAGAGCCATGCTATGTGTTTTTCTCCTACATTCCCAATTGTCACTCCCTTATTAGTCCATTTGTCATTTAATCCCTAGATCATATGTCACTCAACTATACCTCCAATTGTCACTCTTTTATTCAAGCCAATTTTCACTTTATTATTGATGCCACATGTCACCATCTCATAGGCTTGTTTAGCCTAAATTCCAATATATCATGTTATCTTACCCTTTTAACACTTTTCTTAGACTAAATGCACATATAATTTTATCAATCACTCAATTAGGACAATAAATTCCTAATTCACTAATTATAATTCATCAAACAAAATTCAAGACATAATCAACAGATAAGCACGTCATAATCATTTAAGATCTTTCATACCCTGGAATATATCAGTGAGTGCATGTACTACTTTTATAATGTCCCTAGATCATGATTCACGTGTATATGCAAATGTGATGTATGCAAATGAAATGAACTTCCTAAATTCTCATATGATAACTCAATCTAATCGTTAAATTCCTAAGTATAAAAATGGGCTACTACAATTCTCCCTTAAGAAACTTCATCCTCGAATTTTTTTTACTTGAATGATTAAACAAATGGAGGTACTATTTTCTTATGTTCTCTTCAGTCTCCATGTAGCTTCTTCTCTCGAATGATTCCTCCAAAGACCTTAACTAATGGGATTATTCAGTTTCTTAATTTTTTAGTTTGATATCCCACATCTTGACCAGCTCTTCTACACAACTCAAATTACTTGCAATCTCTACTTCCTGTGTCGGTATCACATAGGTCGAGTCTGATCGATATCTTTTGAGCATACTAATGTGGAATACATTGTGAATCTGAGTCATCTCTATTGATAGTGCTAATCTATATGCCAGTGGTCCAACTCGATCTATGACCTCATATTAACTAATGTATATAGGGCTCAACTTACCCTTTTTACCGAACCTTAGCACTCCTTACCAAGGCAATATTCTTAAGAACACTTTATCTCCCCTTTAATGCTCTATATCTCTCCGATGTTGATCTGCATAACTTTTCTGCCTATCTTGAGCCGCTCTGACTCTATTACGGATCAACTTCACCTTTTCAAAATCAACTTTGGGCCTTCAATAATTCTTAGACCTTCTTTATCCCATTACAAAGGCGATCGACACTTCCTACCATATAACGCCTCATACAGGGCCATACAAATGCTACTGTGGTAATGATTATTACAAGCAAATTCAATAAGAGTTACATATTGGTCCCATGCTCCTTGGAACTCCAATACACAAGCTCTAAGTATATTCTCAACAGTCCAGATAGTACTCTCACTCTTTCCGTCTGTCTGAGAATGAAATGTTGTACTAAAGTCTAGCTTTGTGCCCAAAGCTATCTGCAAACTATCCTAGAATCTGGAAGTAAATCTAGGATCTTGATCAGATACAACAGACAATGGAACACCATGCAATCTTATAATCTCATTCACATATCTCCAGGCCAACTGGTCCAATGTGTTATTCTCTCGAACAGGTAAGAAATGCACCGATTTCATTAATCTATCGATAATAACCCATACGTTGTCATATCGTCTTGGAGTCCTCAGTAATCCTATAATAAAATCCAAGTGATTATCTCCCATTTCCACTATGGAATAAGCATTTACATAACTTACCAACCGAAGCCTGATGCTTAGCTTTAATTTGTTGACAATTCAAACACTTAGCAACATACTTCGCTACTTACTTCTTCATCCCTGGCCACCAAAAATGTTGTTTCAACATATTTTACATCCTGGTAGTACCAGGATGTATAGTATAAGCTGCCACGTGAGCTTCCTCCAAAATCTCTTTCCTTATATTATCAACATCTAGTACACACAATCGTTGTTTCAACTACAATGTATCATTTCCCAATTCAAACTCAGAATTCGAATCTTGTCTCAACTTCTCAATAAGCTTCTCAAATTCTAGATCTTTACTTTGGGCTTTCCTGATCCTTTCATATAATACCGGTCTAAGCTTCAGTGTAGCTAATAGTGTTTCATTCTGTCCCAAATTCAACTCAACATTTAGTGCTCTCAATTATACTAGGCTTGGTAACCTCAAAATTTTAATATGTGCCACACTACTATTATATTTTCTACTCAATGCTAAAAATATAGATGCTCATTAAGTGAAAACATTACATGTAACATATTCCAGCACTAGGATCTATCACAGGCAGTATTGGGGAAGTAGACATAACTCGAGCTCTAGTCACTATTTTCTCAAGACACTTTCATAGAGATCAAGTTATGACCTATATCTACAACTTGCACTCTTTGAGTTTCTTTAAATTCATACTCTAAGGATATGAAAGACAGATAGAAAGAGAAAGAAGGAATTGAAACTATAATTTCTACTTACCTTGATAACATCTTTCCTTCTCCTCTTCTCTCCCCCTTTTCCTCTCCTTCTCTTTTAATTTTCATTTTTCTCCCTCTTCTAACCTTAAGGCTGACCTTCGTGCTCACTTATATTGCCTTTTTGATTCATTTTCTCTAAAAAATTCAAAGAAAGTCAAACTAATTCATGTGTCACCATTCCATTGGTCCTTGTGTCACCATTCTATTGGTACATATGTTATCCTTTTTTTAGTCCATATTTTACTATTCTATTAGTCCATGTGTCACTTACTTTAGGCTCCACATGTAACTCATTTAAGCCTCCATATGTCACTACCTATAAGGCTACACATGTCACAAATTGTAAGGCTACACATGTCACCAATTATAAGGCTATATATGTCACCATTTGTAAAGCTACACATGTCACCATTCTATTGCTCCACATGTCATAAGTCTAAGGTGCCATTTGTCACAAATTTAAAGGGCTACTTGTAGCAATTATACTCAAGACACTTATCATCCATTTAACTGAGCCCTTTGTCACTTATTCCCAATGCCACATGTCACCATTTCATAGGCCTAATCAACCTAAATTCCCATATATTAATTTGTCTTGGTCTTTAACATTTTTCTTAGACTATATACATATATCACCTCATCAATTACTCAATTGCAACAATAATTTCCCAATTCACTAATTATAATCCATCAAATTCATGTTATTGGGAATGCTCATTCATATTACATTCATTTTCGTTCCATACCCCGAAATATGTCAATTGAGTGCATATACTATCTTGCAATGTTTTGTAAATCATGATTCATATATGTGTATATTAATATAATGCATGTCGTTGGAATGCTCTTCATATAATCTCACATGATATGGCTCAATCTAGCAATTAATCCTTAAGTGTAGGAATGGGTTATTACAATTCTTCACCCTTAAGAAATTTCGTCCTTGAAATTCTTACCTAATTGTTCAAAATGGTAGGGGTATTGTTTCCTCATATGCTCCTCCATTTCCCATATAACTTTTCCACTCGAATGATTTCTTCCAAAGGACTCTAACCGATGGAATCACTCAGTTGTTCAATTACTTATTTAGTTATTCCACCATCTTAACTTGTTCCTCAATATATCTATATCAGATTACTCGCAAATTCCACTTCCTTTGTGAATAACATATATTTGAGATCATACCGATATCTCATAACATACTCATGTAACATAATGTGAATCTGATATATCTTTTGTTAGTAAGACTAACTTAAGTCATTGGTTCTATGCTTTCAATAACTTCATATGGACCAATACAATTCGGGCTTAGTTTACCATTTTTAAAAACTTAGCACACCTTGCCAAGGTGATACTTTCATAAACACTTTATCTATATTCCATATCTTTAGTGTTGATCCACCTAACTTGTTTATATTTCTTGAATCACTTAATCTCTATTACAGATCAATTTCACTTATCAGCAACATCTCTAATCAATTCTGGCCTTCAACTATTTTTAGGCCTTATTCATCCCAATATAAAGGTGGACGATTCTTTCTATCTTATAACGCCTCATACGGTGTCCTACAGATACCACTGTGATAATAATTTTCATAATCAAATTCAATCAAAACTATATATTGATCTAATGTTTCTAGGAACTCCAAAATATAAGCTCTAAGCATATCTCCAGCAGTTAAGATTGTCAGTAATCAAACATTTAGTCATACCTTCCACCACTTGCTTCTTTATCCTTGACCGCTAAAATACTATCTTAGAGTATTACTGCCAGGATTTATAGCATAGATTGCTAAGTGTATTTCCTCTAAGAGTCTCTTTTCTCAATCATCTATATCGAGTACACATACTTCTTACTTTAATCGCAAGGTATCATTTTTTCTAATTTAGACTTAAAATTTGGATTCATTTTCACAAATTTTGAATCCTTACTTTGGGCTTTTCTATACCTTTCATGTAAAACTAATCTTGAATTCAATACAGTTAATAATACTTTATTTTGTCCCTAATTTAACTCAACATTTTATATTCTTTATTGCACCAGGTTTGGTAACCTCAATATCTAATTTTAGGCTATCTTGTCATTGGATTTTTTATTTATTGCATTAGATACAATACTAACTTTATTGGATAATACTCATTTGTATAATCATAATCTTTAAGTATCTCTATCCATTCTCTTAGTCTCATATTCAATTCTTTTTGACTCAATAATTTCCTCAAACTTTAATGATCTGTATAAATCCAAAATGATTCACCCTGCATCTAATGTCTCCAAAATTTTTAAACAATTATTATTGCAACAAATTCTAAATCATGTACAGAATAATTCAACTCATAAGACTTTAATTGTCTCGATGCATATATATAATCACTTTACTAAGCTACATTACAATACATTCTAGTCTCTGGTGTGAAACATCATTATATACTGCATAATCTCCAAATTCAAATGATATAATGGTGTTGTAATCAATCGGTGTTTTAATTTCTCAAAATTCTTTTTACATTCATCAGTCTATATGATTGACACATTTTTCCTTAAAAGTCTTGCCAATGAGCTGAGATTAGTAAAAACCCCTTGACAACCTCTTGTAGTATCCAATATATAGCTAGTTCAAGAAAACTCTGGATCTCAGATATATTTCTCAAAGTTTCTCATTTCATCATTACCTCTACTTTCTTTGGGGTCTACCAATATACCCTGTTCATATACTATATGACCCAACAAATTAGTTGATCAAGCTAAGATTCATTCTTACTGAACTTGGCATATAATTGTTTCTCCCTCATGATAAGTAAGGCTAACCTCAAGTGTTCAAAATGTTCTCTTTATTTTTCTAAAATGCTCAAAATATCATCTATGATCACAGTCATTAATTGATCCAAGCAAGGTTGGATCACTTTGTTCATTACTGCCATGAATATCCCCAGGCATTTTTCAACCCCTACAGGTATCACAATTAACTCGAGTTGCCTATAACTCGTTCTTGAAATTCTTAAGTAACCAGTTCGTTAGATAAGGTAGTATTATCTCATGTTTTTTCTCAGTCTCTTGATTGACTTCTTTTCTTTAATGTTTTTCTCCATTCATTCGATTTCCTTATATTTCTATCGATTTATTTTAATGTCTGTCTATTCTTACTAGTTTCTCCACACATTTTAATTGGTTTACAATTCTCCATTTTCTGAACATTGACGTCAAGTCTAACTGGTATCCTTTGAATATGCAAACATCGAGTACATTATGAATTAAGTTCCTTTAGCAATAGCAACAACATCTTCTCCAATTAATGAACCTAATAATGTAGTTAGGCTGCTTTACATCCACAAAATACATGTACTCTCTATAACATATTCAACTTTTTATGCCTAAATCTCAGTTAGAAATGAGACTCTAATATTCACTTCTAATTTGTTCAATAGTTATTCATTTCTAGAAATGGAACATTTGACTTACATGATATAATTTGATGAAAGTCTCTATTACAAGAATATTTCTCTCCTCAATCATTTGTACTATTTACATACTCGTTATCAATCAACTATATTCATCATCACTTTTTAGCCATTCTTAATACCTCAATAAGATAGATTTCAACTATTCATGATATCTTAATAAGATCGATTTCTATCATATCTTGCATGATCAGAATATTCTTCATAATGAAACTCAGTGAAACAGGAGGCATATTCATTTACTCTTATACTTTGGTATATACCATCAAGATCATTACACCTTATCTAGATATGTATTTCCAACTATTCACCAATTAATATCGTATCCAATGATACTATAATCTCAATTGACTATAGACAACATCTCTCCCTTATGCCTCCCCATGATCGTGACAGAACTAATTAATCTCGGCCATGATCGTGGGGACTATAACATGATCGTGCCCTGCTTCTATTTCCTCGAACTCTTTACACATAGTAACATCGCTTACACTTTCAATCTATCCTTAATTAATCACTATAAATGCTTTTATGTGCTACTTTGAGTCATCTCAGAATTTTAACTATGGGAACTGTGACTAAAGATTATTCAGCAAGTCATAGATCATTTCTTATATCATATCTAAGTATATGCTACATAAGTGCTTAATAATATTGCTTGTCAAGGTAATCACATTATCTGACATGTACTTATGATAACAATTCAACTTAACCTTGAACATTTCTACATATCTCATTATCATTTATCTCATCTTCCAGCTATAATTTATTTCATCCTCTATATGTATGTTCTCTATCAATTCAAAATTATAGATGCATAATCATCATGACATTTCAATCCTAATTTCACTGCCATAGTCTTATGCTAAATCATTACTCATGTCACATAAATCAAACAATCATTTCAATTCCAATTTCATCTTCTCAAGGTCATAATAAATTTTTGTTTTCATTTCACTTTGCTTGTACACATTAAATCTTGTCATTTATACTTATATCTTTACTTTCCTCAATCAATTCACGACAATGTATTCACATCCATGTCACTTCAAGATATATATCCATAGTATAGTATTGATATCATATTTGACGATACAACCACAAACAAAAATGTATTGGATCTTTGCCTATCATATCAAACTATATAATATTTCTTATTTCTAGGTATCCATAAACTTTCCTTTTCTTACACTCTGATAGATCATCATCCTTCTCATTGCTTCTAACAGCTCAAACTCTTAACGAATGTTTATGCATGTGACTCATGTAAATGCGACTCAAACTGGGGATCAGTTGCCACTGCATGCTATGACATGTCTAACATGTATGTACCTTGACACACATTTTGAAAAATGCCCATGTAAGATACTAAGTCTGGGCTCTGATACCAAATTGTAGCACCCTAATCTCCTAGGGCATATTCCCGAATCTACTGTCGATATTCAAGAACATACTTTACGAGAGTGACATGTTAGGATAGTCAGTCAAACTTATTGCACAAAATTTTCACGCAGAACACACATTTAAAAAAACAAAGAATCATTCTCGACCTATTTTATTTAAAAACACTTTCAGTCGCAAGTGTTACAACAATTAACACATAAGTATATATTCCAATAGTCAGCTAAGCCTAATACAAAACATTTCCAGTCATACAATCATTACACTTTTCAATTTGTATAAATGTTGTACAATATTTGCAGAATACAATTTTAAAATACAAAAGAAAGACTATAGACATATGCAGGTACAACTGATCCCGATCTCTAACTCTTATCCAAATGCAGAAACTCCACTTGGATTAATTGGTAACTCCTCTAAGCCTGAAAAATTATTGCAATTTTGGGGTGAGTTTTGTGAACTCAGTGAGTGAACCATCATCAATGTGTTCACCCATGTCAGGACACAAATATTACAAGCAATAACCAAATTCATATGTATTTCATATTATTTAGAATCAGTTCTCATTTAACACATCTTCCAATTGTGTATACCAACTCTCAATATATTCATATTTCAATAAACACATTGTGAATACGAAAGTTTCATATAATCATTTCAAAATAATCTAATCATTCATCTCATCAACATGTATACAAACAGTGGACATCATTGTGTCAACACAATTCAATAACTTGATGTATTCACCTAAAACAGGACACATATATATACTTTTAAGTCATTCCAGAAGTACATTCTAAATGTAAGAATATCATGTAATCATTTTAGAACATAACACTCATTTATCACAATTCTTCATATCATCATTAAAGTCATAAGCATTTGTCAATATCAACACAACATAGTTCAACATTCATTTGCAATCAATATCATGAACACATTTAAAGATACAAATCCAAATGCAATGAGACTCATTCCATTTTAACTTTGTTATGACCAAGTGCCTATTTCACTGTCCCGTATTTGTTATAGATACCAGGCTCTTTTCAGTACTGCACCGTATCGTTATGAATACCGGGCTCATTAATCGTTAAGTCTGAGGCTCTGATGCGCATAATTAAGCTTAAAGCTCTTTTTACGTTAGCTACTCCGGTCACAACTCCTTTATGTGAACATGCATCATGTAATGGAGTAACATAGTTAACATAATATATCATCAATCACTTTCAATCAACAAGCACATTCAATTTTCATAGTTCATTAGATCTAAGTCCGACATTCAACAAATAGTTTTAAATAACACTTATTCAGTCAAATTCACATACAATGAACACTTCCAATACAATCCCGAATAATGATCTCCTCAGATAATTAATGTCTGGAATTATCGCAATCAAACCAGTAACAATTTATTATGTCAAAAGTAAACACGAGCAATTTAATCACAGTGAGATACATCTAAGTCAATTCACTACACATATAATTCAAACAGAAAAACACATGTAATTGAGTTGGCACATCTAGGTTAACTCATAGTATACTCTAGGTCAGCTATTTCCTTGATGGTTCGGTAGTGTCTGGATGTTATCGTTCAACTTATGCTTCTATATCATATAACACACATAATCCACATATTACTAAGTTGATCAATAATATCATTGTTTAACCATGCACATATATATGTATCATGTTCAATGCATAACTATACAGGGTATTTATCCCTAATCATATCACTTGACCATTAACATCATCATTTATGTATGTCAAGCTTACACTTAGGTTCATAAATCAAAGAACTTGGTTAATCTAATATCATCAATCATATGTCTATCACATACATGCTTTCCAATTCTTTCCCTAGGATTATAAGATCATAAAGTATTCGATTCTCATTCACCTTTACTTAATACACATTACTCTCACTTGAATCACATTAGCCATATAAGATCACTTTCATTTCTATAACATCTCTAAATTTCTAGAATTTGTCTCAATGATATATCAACTATGCATACTTAAGTTATAACTTCCATTATCACTTCGAACATATCACTTATTTAATCACTTTTTCCATCATCCACTAAGTTCAATTCAAGCTTCATTCAAGCTAAGTGCATCATAGGAAAGCACGTAACCATTTTTTGTGTCAAACCATACATAAAAGAAGCATATTTCACTTAATAACCATTCCCATTTTCTAGCTTTTCCAACTCTGTTGTAAGGTCAATTTTGTATGACCATTTTGACTTAGAAGATGATGTATTTAGGCAACACCTTCTTCCAAACAAATGTTTCTCTATGTCTTAAGTTTCTAACAACATCAAGTTCATGCAGTTTGGTTCAGTATTATACAAGTTATGCCCAAAATACTAAAGAATTTTTTCAAATAATGATAGCACCCAGTACTCAACTTCAAGCTAAATTTAGAAACCCTTAGAGACAGAATTCAAATTCTACTCCGCTGTGAAAAATTGTAGCTGCATAACTATAGTTTAGTTTAAATTAAAAATAATTCCATTTAGATATCTACAGATTAAGATATGGCTAAAATACAGATGCCTATTCAATGGAAACACTCCATCTATCATATTCCAGAACAGGGGTCTACCACAGGCAGTATTGGGGAAACAGACATAAGTCGAGCTCTAGTCACTATTTTCTCAAGACACTTTCACATAGATCAATTTAAGACCTATATCTACAACTTTCATTCTTTGAGTTTCTTCAAATTCGTGCTCTAAGGATATGAAAGATAGATTGAAAGAGAATGAGAAAATTGAAACCAGAATTTCAACTTAACTTGATAACCTCTTTCCTTCTCCTCTTCTCTCCCCCTTTTTGTCTCCTCTTCTTATTTTCATTTTTCACCCTCTTCTAACCTTATGGCTGACCTTCACTCTCACTTCTATTGCCCTTTTCATTCATTTTCTCTAGAAAATTCAAAGAAAGCCAAACTAATTCGTGTCATTATTCCATTGGTCCATGTGTCACTATTCTATTGGTACATATATTATCCTTCTATTCACTACAAAAAAATATATCAATCTGTGAGATTTTATGAAAACGTTGCGAATTTGTAAGACTTTTTACGACATTTTATCAATAAAACATCACAAAATAGAAACCGCGACATTTTCATCAATAAAATGTCACTGTTGGGGTACTTTAAGCATTCTGCCTCTGGGAGCAAAATGACGTCGTTTGGTTTCCAAACGACGTCATTTTGTTTTTGTTAAAACATCTCTCGAGTCCCTTTTCCCTCCCTCCACCTGCGCATTGTCCTCCACCAGATTGCTCTGTCGTTCTTCCTCCTTTAGATTACTCTGTCGTCCGTCGTCTGGGTGTTCTCTGTCGAGCTGTTGCATCTCCAAGCATTATGGTCATCTTCTCCGGTGTATTTCTTGAAGGTATTTTTGTGCTTCTTTTTTAGTAATCCAGTTAGCTCAACCGGAATGTAGCTTGATTTTCTTCATCTATTTGAGTCTGTTACTTTGTTGTTGCATTATATAGAACATACTTGAATGATTCTTAGTATTTTGAATCTTATATTTTGTTTTCTTTTTAAGTTGTTACTGTGGTGTTTATAAATGTAAAACTAATAATCATTTTCTACCGAAAGATTTGGAATTTATCACTGTTATGGTTTTAAATTTGACTTGTTAGGTTTCATCTTATTTTTAAACAATCCAATGTTTGACATACAAGAGAGAAAATTGTTGGTTTTGTGACCTTCTAAAGGCATAATTGCAATATAAAATTGGTGATTAGAGTAAATTAAGTATACATCTGACAACAACAACGGAGGAATAAAAATGTATACATTTTTATAGCATTACACAAGTTCAGGGCTCCTTAGTCAATATCATTTGCTTAAGTTCCTTTGGCTCATTAGAATTTAAAAAATAATATAAACCCATGTTATCATCTCCTGCAATTTCTTTTTGTGCTATTTGACTGGTCCTATTTCCTTTATCAATTTTAGTCCTACTTATCAATGTTTATTTGTTGGTTTCTTTTTTACAAGTTAGCATACACATTAGTGAGATGGATATATATATAGAATGGTAGTTGAGTGAATTTTGTAATTGAGTCTTTTGACATGAATGTCTTCATTAGGGATGTTTTCCTAGATAAATAGTTCACATTACAATCTCTTTTCTTAAATACTTTGAGCTTTCACATTTCATTCTTTTCGATGTCTTGTAATTTGCAGAAAACTAATAATGCTATTGGAATATTATTGCAGTGCAATGACAAATCTAGTTTCCTTGTTCTTTGTGATTGTTATGTCTTTGACATTTACAAGAAGTTGTATGTTATGTTGGCATTATGATATCTCTCTTATAGGATTAAGCTGGCCAACCACTTATAAATCTTTTCTTCCTTGAACTTGTTGTCTACCCTTATATTAGTTGCAAAGAAATCACATTTCAGTGTCTCCCAAAGTTGTGTTGTCTTAAATGAACATGATTAGTATCATAGCTTTATGTTAATATGATGTTTAATTATGTTCACTTTTTATGTTGTCATATAGTGCAATTAGTGTTCACGCTTATTTCATTTCAATCTGGCAGGGTTGAAGTCAACTTCGGGAATAAACAATTTGTTTTTGATCTCAAGGTAAGATAAACTTTATGATTCATGTTTTACCTTGTTTTTCATTTGGTAGTAATTCCATTTTTCTGTGAACTTACTGCCCAGCTAAATAGAATCTAGTTTCTTTCATAAATAGTAAAGTTTGCCTGTCTATTTGCTTGCAGTATTTTGGTTTATCTTTAATTATGAATTTTAGAAATAAAATAAATGAGAAAGATGGGAAAGAAAGAAAGCACAAGATTTGCTTGGTTATAAGTGCCAAGTCATCACTTCAACACATATCTCAACCACTTTATATATTCCTAATATTCACCAAATCAATGACACATAGCGCCATAATTCCTTGTCAACATAGCGGCATAACTCCTACATTTTATGAAGTAAAAATGAATCCATTTATTAGGATATGAAATTATAGAAAATGAATTAGCCTAATTGTCCCCATTGGTACCCTCTATAAGATTCAAACATAGTTCCCATGACCACCTTAGTTGGACAATGACCAGATTAAAGAGGGTGTGAAAGTTACCATGTCAAACTTGTACCTTGAAAGCTATAAGGGGTTCGTTAAGATATGCTTATTTTTTTAATCAACTACTTATTCATCTGTCTGTCGCTATAGGTATAAAGAAATCTATTAAATTTGAGATCAAAAAGTTGATCTATGCATAAACAGTTGAGGAAGTTTTCAATTTTGCAACTATTATTCAATCTTTCTCTTTGTGCCTCTTGCAAAAATAAATTATAATTGAAATATCATAATACTAACCAAGGCTATCTAATGTAGAGTCGTATTGATTTCATGTCATCCCTTGAAATTCATAGTTCACTACATAAGCAAAAGTAATCTTCATAGTTTTTAGCTTCAGCACAAACTACAAGATGAATAAATTAATCAAAGGCTATTTATTAGAGTGCTATTAATTTATTTTGATCATAACCTCCTATAGTCTTTCCATTATAATATGAATGATGTTTAGAAATCACCTCTCATTCTTTTCCAAAAATCCATGACTATTATTGAAGATTGCTTGACTTGACTTTTGTCTCTAAAAGCCCTATAATGAAAAAACATAACCTTAGATAATCTTTGATCATCTATGTTTTCTTCAGCCAATTCATACCCCCACATACAATAATAATAGAGATGAGGATAGGGCTTAGTGCCCTTTTTTCATTCACCTTAACAAATTTGATAGGTGAACCACTACTATGAGTTCTAATTTCCTTAGAAATGGAATCTTGAGTAACTTGTGACATCTTAGCATTTTCTTCTAACTCATTAGTTAACTTAAGCTGAATTGAAACAATATTTTGTTCTACAAGTGTACTATCGAAGCCATAAGTTGATTTAAAGCCTCGTGGATTGAGGGAGCAACTATAAGCTCTCTCTCACTCTTCAAAAAGATAATAAAATGCTTATTGGATTTAACCACTAAATGAGGTTGATTATGAATATTAAGAAGTCTTTAAATTATCATGTTTGATACTACCTATTAGATTCTTTCTATATTGTGTTATTCCTATATCTTAAAGGATTCTATTAGTAGGTAACCTTGATTGAACTTCTACAAGTTCACCATATTCATTTAACCTCATTATTGTTAGTCTCTTGTAGCTCAATTTTCATCTCAACCTCTACATAATTTTTTTGCAAAACTAATTTTTTAAAGTTGGTTGATAACTTATTTAGGCATAATGGTTTTCCTATAGTTCTAGGTAAATGACTTAAGCCAGTAGCAGTCCAATATTTAAGAGGTTACCTATAGAATCTAATCCATACATATATATGTTTAAGTTTCTAAGCTTAATCCTAGCCTTCACTTCACCCAATGTAAGAGCTTGTCTTATATATACCAAGGTTCCAACTCTAACACTTTTTGCATACTCCTAGTACCTGTAAATATGTTTAGAGACATTATCATTTATAAGAACATTCTCCAATCCTATCTACCAATTGTTGATGGCGCAATGTTTAACCATTGAAAAATTAATTTCTCTTGTTAACATAGAATCCCATAAATATTGTTGATCATCTGATCATAAAAATTAATCTCTCTTAGTGGTTCTAAGGATAGCCTCTAATCCTAGAAAAGTATAATGAAAGCTAAAAGGAGTGGAGCATTAGATGAATAATCGTTCTTAATTTCTTACAAGATACCCATGCTTTCCAAATTCCAATAATATAGCCATAAGACATACAAGTTAAGAAACAGTTACAAAATACACCAAATCATTTATCAATTGGTTTGTTTGCATTCAACTATAGCTATTGAATTTGCTCTATGAAATGCCATATTTTGCAACGATACAATTCCACTAAACTATTAGATAAATAATACAGTAAATAAATTGCCAAGAGTTGATGTATGAATTACAGAGCTATTGTGTATTAGGTGATTGTATGTTTCTATTTATTGAGACCTTTGATGAAAAGTGTCAAACTACCTCATTAAGCATACGAGTAAGAGTCTTTGAAAGTGGGAAATTTGTTTTATGACTTTTTTGTGTGCATAAATACCCCATATGTAGATTTGTTGATGAGTTAAACGAAGTTAAGGGTTATCTCTCAAATACTTGGTGTTTATGATGTGTTTCTTCAGTTTGTTATGTGAGTTTGATTTTTGATTACTCTCTCCCTAGTTCTCTATATAGTTTATCAAATAATAATACAAAATCTACATATTAGTATGTGTAGAGGATAGCAAATTTTTCTGCGGATGTCTTAGCTGGTGCAGTAATGTGGACCATACTATGGTGCAGTAATGCAGCACCTGTTGTTGCCTGCAAGGCACCAGCAGATGCTTCAGGCAACATTAGCAGGTAATGAAATGCGGCAGTTCCTTATAGATTTTCTATATATTGTAATTGTTTACTTAACTATTGTGTTTGAGTTTGGTTGATTTGCCACTAACATAACATAATGTTCTCATTCTTATATTTAATTAATAGGTATTTTTTCTCTATAGATAAGAGTTGGATGAATAGTGTTAGGGTTTTCCGTGAATACATTAATCGAGTGAGAATGTTTATGAATTTTGTGGCTGAAAAAAAGAGCAAAGATTGTGAAATTTCATGCCCTTATGCACGTTGCATGAATTGTTATATCAGGTCTTAGATGAATGTTTTTGACCATTTAATTCAATTCGACATAGACCAATCATACACTCGCTAGGTTTTACATGGTGAACTGCCAAAATATAGATTTATCTCTAGGGAAGAAAGGCCTGACGCTGCAAATGTAGACATTGATGGGACGGGCAATGATATTAATGAAGGTGATGGTGATGAGGAGGCTGATGGCATGCAAGATTTGGTTCATAATGTGGGTACTTTCTTAAATGATTGTCCAATTGATGAGGATGGAAGGAGTCCTCCTATAGGCATCTGACATTCTATTATGGGTGCCTTTTATGAATTGTTGAGTAAAGCAACTGAAGAGTTATACCCCAGATGTACAAATTTTTCAAAGTTGTCGTTTTTAACAAAGTTGGTTCACTGGAAAGTATACAACAAGTGGAGCAATAAGTCATTTGATATGTTACTTGCTCTACAAAGGGATGTATTACCTAATTGTAAATCTTTTCCAAAGTCCTATTATGAAGCAAATCAATTTCTACGGCTCCTAGGTTTGGGTTACGTGTCGATACATGCATGTAAGTACGATTATTCCCTATTTTGGAAAGAATATGGGGACTTGGAAAGTTATCCCCAGTGTGGAACATCAAAATGGATAATTAATGATGGTAGGGGTAAGAAGATACCTCATAAAGTATTGTGGTACTTTCCATTAACGTCCAGATTACAACGATTATTCATATCAAGTAAGACCATTAAACAAATGACATGGCATAATGATAGGCCTAAAGGTGATAGTAACACCATGGTTCATCCTTCTAACGGAGAAGCTTGGAAGAGCTTTGATGAGCTATATCCTAAGTTTGCCAGAGAACCACGTAATTTTAGACTAGGCTTAGCAACAGATGGATTTAATCTACATGGCAATTTGTCACTTTTATATAGCACGTGGCCTGTTATTCTCTTAGTATACAATTTACCCCCTTAGATGTGTATGGATGAGTCATTTTTTATGATATCACTGGTTATTCCAGGTCCGAAAGTAGTGGGTAGAGACATTGACGTCTATATGAGACCACTAGTAGATGAGTTAAATGAGTTATGGGAAGATGTTTTTGATGCTTCAAAAGGAGAAAATTTTTGAATGCATACAACTTTAATGTGGACTATTAATGACTTTCCAACCTATGGTAATATTTTTGGGTAGAGCACTAAATGCTATAAGACATGCCCTGTTTGTAACAAGCACACTCCTTCTTGTAAGTTAAGAAGTAAGATTGGTTACTTAGGCCATCGGCGTTTTCTTCCTTACAATCATCCATAGAGAAAAAGCAAGAAGTTTGATGGCAAGAGTGATTATCAGCCTATACCTAACTTACCAAATGGAGATGATGTGGTGGAACAATTATATCATGTGCAGAATATATGTTAAGGAAAGCACCCCAGCAATAAGAGGAGAACGAGATTGGAAGGAGAGTTGAATTGGAATAAAAAAATCGTTCTTTTTTATTTACCATATTGTCATAAGTTAAGATTGAGGCATAACCTTGATGGCATGCATATAGAAAAGAATATTTGTGAAAATATCCTTGGTACTTTGATGAATGTTAAAAAGATACAATCAAGGCTCAACTTGATTTGGAAGATATAAACATTCGAAAGGAATTACACTTGAAAAGAGCAGCTGATGGAACTATTGTGGCAAAACCTCTAGCATGCTATACAATATCTTCCGATGAGAAGAAGAAGTTTTGCGAGTTTGTAAAGCAAGTGAAGTTTCTAGATGGTTACGCATCTAATATATCTAGATGTGTTAATGTTGATGATAGGATTACTGGACTTAAGTTTCATGATTGTCATATACTGTTACAAAGCATTCTTCCATTAGGCACGCGTGTCATCTTGAAAAAATATATGATAGGTGTTTTAATAGAGGTGGGGGACTTCTTTCGTCAAATTTGTAAACGAAGTTTGAATAAGGATGACGTACAGAAGATGTGTGATGAGATAACTTTAATCTTATGCAAATTTGAAATGATATACCCACCAGCATCCTTTGACATCATGGTACATTTGGCTATTCATTTGCCAAATGAAACCTTACTTGGTGGACCATTTGCGTATAGATGGATCTATCCAATTGAGAGGTAATATTTAAATTTATCCTATCACTCTTAAAAGTTAAATAAATAGTGTCCTATCTAATTATGGTTATTCATTTGTTAAGATTCCTAAGTACACTAAAGAGAATTGTTACAAATAAAGCACATCCAGAAGGGTCAATTGCTAAGATGTATGTTGTTAAAGAGTGCATGACATTTTGTTCAATGTATCTAAAAGGAATTGAAACCAACTTCAACGTGCCAGAGCGAATCAATGATATGGTTGATGGTAGTGACATATCAGTGTTCTTCCAATGATGTAAGTCGATTGGTGCTGCCAAAACAATTGCCCTTCTTACAAAAGAGCTAGATATTGCACATTGGTATGTGCTTATGAATTGTCATGAGATTGGGCCCTTTATTGAGTAAGTTTTTCTAACCTGTTGTGAAATTAAGATATGGACTAAGTACAAATATTTCATATAAGCTTGATTGAAATTTTTTTATCCATAGTGAGCACATGGATGAGTTGAGGCAACAAAGTCCATTATATGTTGAAAGGAGACATAGAGAACAATTTCCTTCATGGTTAAAGCATCGGGTGAGAAGAATGTTTGTACATGGTGGACACTAATAATTATATATTATTAACTAATTTCATTTGTTGTTATAGATGACAACATTAACTAGCTCCCGTGAAGGAAGTATCTTTGAGTCTTTGTATGCATTAGCATGTGGACCTCAAAGTTTGGTGCAAAAGTACACTGTATGTAATACAAATGGCATGCGATTTCGCACTGAAGCCCGTGATATGCGTAAGGTTACACAGAATAGTGGAGTTTCAGTGTTACAAAATTATGGGGAAGATAATATTACATTTTATGGGGTTATGACAGATATTATCAGGCTTGAATATGTTAGGGGTAAAAATGTTATACTTTTCAAGTGCAAATGGTATGATCTTGCAAATTCTAATATAAGGGTCAACGGTATTGTGAAAAGCGTCAACGTAACTAAGTTTTGGTACAAGGATAACCCATTTATTTTGGCACATCAAGCGAAGCAAATCTTTTATGTGGAAGATTTGTTATTCGGTCCAAATTGGCAGATTGTGCAAGAATATCAAGTTAGACGTGTATCCCTTCACTTGGTAATGAAGAAGGTTCAAATGGCATTGAGGAGTCTGATGAAGTTCCAGTCGAAGTTAAGGAATGTTCCTTAGAGTCTTTACATCAAAATGATATTCCATATGATGTAGTAAATAATATTTTATTGAATTCCGAGCAACGTTTGAATGATGATTTGGAGCACTTAGACACAAGCAGTAATGAGAATGAATGTCATATTATATTGGAAGAGTCCATCAATGATGATGATGAATAAATTCTTATTATGCAATTGAACCTTTGTTGTTGACCTCGTCATTATTGTATGCAGATTTTATTATAGATTTATATTCAACACCAAAATAGCAGTTCCATTTCACCTTTTCTTTATATGCAGCATCCATGCTTCTCTTTCACTCGAATGCTTCTACTTCGTACAAGATATGTCTCATTGTAATGACTTAAGGACATTCTCAGAAACCTCAAAAGTAGCACCTGTTGCTTTGTGTTAGCGAGAATCATTGTGAAATAGCAACTTCTTGTTGTCATAGATGTCAACGAGCTTTTCAAAATACAGGTCTACCCAAGAAGAAGAATAAGGCTGCATTAAGCAACATAGTGCCGACACAACTGCAGTCGTGATACCGTAAGCTCCTTAGAAGTGTAGCTGATGAGCCATTTGCTTGTACACAGCCAGAATATCACATACCAGCACCTTGTGATCCTACTCCAACACCAAGAGATGTCACATCTGCACCTATTACTCATCCTACAAACAAGTATCTACAAATTTTGAGAATGCGACGCAATATTAGTTCTCCACCAAGTTCTCAAGAGATGCCTCTATCAACTTCTCAAGAGATGCCTCCAGCTTCTAATCAGCCACCAGTAAATGACACGAGCCCCTTTCACAGTATTAGTG
>JAOTAY010000189.1:29268995-29286045 GCA_025629805.1 Erythroxylum baracoense
CATATGAATGTGCATAATCAAGGTATGTTCTCAATAGCCAACATACCCTGATTATGCACATTCATATGCACGGGTGTGAACACGAGGTGTACATAAACCAAAATTCTAGGTTTTCTTATAAATTTGACATTTCAGAGCTAATAGGGGGGAGAGCGACTAGCATTGTTCTCAGAGGTTCCAAGGCGATTTTGAGTTAAAGGAGCAGGAGAACAATTAGGGAGATTTAGAATTATGATTTTGTTATTTTCAATTCAAGTTTCTGTATATGTGTATCTAATTTCATATTTCACAATGTTTAACCAATTGTTTAATTAGTATCTTGGTTAGATGAACCCTATTTAGATACTTTAATATGTGTTGATTATTTTATCAAGGCAATTGATTGATTCATTGTTGCGATCCAATTATCTGTTTTTATTTATATTATAGTAACCTAAAATATTAGACCATATTCTGATTTCAACGTAGCGATTAAGAAATCCTAAGTTGAATAGATCTGCGATCGTTGAAAAGAGTTTATTGTAACCCTAGAGATAGGATGATATAAATCTTTCAGATTAAGATCAAACTTAATACAGGGATTCATAAAATGGTAACGTAATCCTATAAGATTTAACATGAGTAATTCAATTAGAGACTTTATGATTAGTTGTTAGTAGACTCAAGGTCAGCTACTAGTATACCTTAAAAAGCTCCACGGTCCAACTAATGAACAACACAATTGCATTAATTAATTGGTTAAGGGTTAGGGGATTTGAAATCTACATATTAATTACTCGATATAGATAATGTCCTTATGCTTCCTGAATTCTCTGTTCAACTTCATTTCCTATTTGATTTTACTTTCTTAGTTTTAGTTTCTTTTAATTAAAGTGCTTCCTGAATTCTCCGCTCAATTTCATTTCCTATTTTATTTTACTTTTTTAGTTTTAGTTTCTTTTCATTAAAAATCTAAAATCAATCCTTAGGCTAGATAATTGAGGAAGGGTAATTACTAGTATTCATAGTCTTTGTAGGATCGACCCGTACTTATCGATACTAGCTGTTGGCACCGGGTCTCGATTCTCATTTTACAACAATAAGGCACCAAAATTTAAGGGAACTTTTGAAATAAATATATATACATAAAACTAACATTAAGATAAAAAGAATTAAATTCTTCGTGGGAGTAAAAACAAACAAACAAATAAACAAATAAAAAATAAAATTTTCACAACCGTGCATTTAAAAATGTCACAACTGCGATAATCAAAAATTCATGGGCATTAGAGGGGGGAGTCGCGGTCATGCTTGTGCACGATCGCAACTTTTGATAAATAGTGGGGTTCGTCGCGATCGTGCTTGTGCACGATCGTAACATTCATGAAAAATTCGATTGTATACTCCTATTTCAAATCATCATAACTTCCAATCCAAAAGTTTAAAAATTATAAAATTTATATCATTGGAAAGCTAAAAGAAAGAACTATAACTTTCATGAAGACAACTTTGTCAAATTTTGCCTAGATCAATATAGTTTATTCATTGAAGTTTCAGACCACACTTTTATCCCCTTATTCTCTTATTTTCTCTCATCTGTGAATAACTACTTTTATACAATTTCTAAAAGACCCGAAGACCAACAGTACAATCCACACATACAAAACTCCCAGTTAAACCATTTGCTTAAGAAAAATATATCCAAAAGCCATCAAACAACTAACAATTTATTCCCAACACCATTGATACTAACAGAGAAGAAATTTCTACATATATCGAAACGAGAAGTTCTTCAACCCTTCTTTCATTCATTTCTCAACAAGACAGAGTTTCATCTCTCAAATGTTGCAAGGTTTATATATAACTTCAATTACAAACAAAAGCCACATCAATAGCATAGTATAAAAATTACAATCATGAATGCTCATGCTTGATATGCTTCTAAAGCTATCAAAATGATCCAGATTAACTTAGTTACAAATGAAATATTTTTTGGCGATTTGCCGAAGTTTTGTAAGGTTCAATGTTGATCTGTTTGTTCTACACCTGACAAGTGGAAAATGGTAGGGTGAGCTGCGAAGCTCAGTGGCTAAACGCTTATAGCCATTGGTGACCAGCCATAAACAATCAAGCACATATATATACATATATAGCACCTTAATCTAGAAATTTTTAACATATCCACAATTCTAACTCACAGAACACATAATAAAAGAATGCTATCACATAAATCAGATCATGTATTTTTTTCAACCATTAAAACAATACATTCAATCATATATTATGCTCAGCAAATCACAATGAAATGCACAAACAATATGGCTCGAGAGAATCCCATAAAACAGAATGGAGAAACTGAAGTTTACACCATGAACGAAATGAGTCCATTTTTCGAAGCTCATATACTACAAGCAGGCAGCTGGGAGAAGGTTTTAGGTCAACATGCACATGATTAACGAAATGATATCTTTCTTTTTCACACAAGCAAATTTCTTATGCTTACATATTTCATATCATAATCATATTTTCATGAAATTTGTGTTTTTCTTCTTCTCATTAATACCAAAAGTAGTATAATCTTTCAGAGCAAACATAATTTCAATCACAGATTATTTTTCCCACATCCACAATCACAAATTATTTATACACACAAAATCAAACAATATAGCCTATTATCACAAAAACTATAAACATATTACCCACCTATTTACTTATAACTCCAAGCCCAAGTTTGTTCTTCCTCTTGTTTTTGCCTTTGACTTTCTTGGTTCCCTATAAACTCAGCTGAATATTCTTCTTCCTCTTCTTATCTCCTTTATCTTTCTTTCCTTCTTCTTCTTTTCTGGTTTGGTTTCTGCTTCTCTTCTTCTACTTTTTTCTACATTTTTTTCTTCTCTCTTTCTTTCTTATTTTACATGACTCTCTTTTTTTCCCTAACCTCTCAAACATGTCTCTTCTTTTTTTTCTTGCTATTACACAACTCTTTTCCTCTTTCTCTAGCTTCTTCTAGGTTCTTCTTTTTTTTCTTTCTTAACCTCATGAACACTTCTCTTTCTTTCTTCTTATTATTATTTTTTTCCAACACCTCACTCACGCACCCTTCATTTGTTCTTCTCTTATTAATCTAAAACAAACTCTATTCTTCCAAACTTACCCTTCCATAGTTACTCTAATACCTTCTGACTCCTTATCCTAATTCTAACACTTCTATTTAATCCATGCAACCATATGTAATTAAAAATATTCATAAATAAACTCCATAAATTTCTAATTCAAAAATTCTGATTTTTACTCATGACTAAATGCCAACAATTTCTCATTTAGTAATTCTAACTTCCAAGAAAAATTTGGGGTCCAACATGAACAATTTTAGATATTTTCACCTCCTTGACAATTATGTTGCAGGACTGCAAATAAACAATACGGCTGATATGATTACATGGGCTGCTCATAATAGTGGTGCTTTCATAAACAAATCTGCTGACGCCATAGAGAGGGCAACTTTGGAAGAAGTTTCATGGGCTGATTTAGTGTGGAAACAAGTATTAAGTCCTAAATATGCTATTTTCTTGTGGTTAACTATCAAGAATAGGTTAAGAACGAATGATCGATGGTTCGGAAGTTTTGTCCCCTTTGTGTTTTGTGTAAACATGTAAACGAGAGTAGAAATCATTTGTTTTTTGAATGTCACTATACCAAAGCAGTGTGGAACAGAATTTTGGTTATGATTAGAATCCCAAGTTTCTCCTTTCAATGGAATGAAGTGTTAAACGATATAATGTGGTACTCCAAATCAGGCCAAAGGTATAGTCTCATTATTAAGACATTATTTCATATGGTGATTTACTATATATGGAGGGAGAGGAATAGGAGAATCTATAAAAATGAAGAACAACATATGTATGAGCTTGCCGAGACAATAGTTAACATGATAAGAGAAATTATGTTAGCCAAAGGGAAGCAAGATAGCATCAGCCCAGAACTTATACTGATATGGTTGATCTAATAGGTGTTTATGATTATCAGATGTACTGTTTTAGAAGTGTAGTTATTGTTTAATTTCTTTTTGATATCTTTATAAAGGATTGTATATAAGTTTCAGCTTTGGAAATATAATCTCAGTTTTAAATTTCAAAAAAAAAGGATGCTAAAGGAACATATTGGTAGTTTACAAAAAGCCTTATCGAATCACCGCACTCACTAGGTGGAATTGCTAAAGGAAGAGTTGGTGAAGGAATATAATGTAGTTCTTACATAGGATGAGACTTTTTGGGCACAAAAATCAAGATTTCAATAGATTCAGTATGGAGAAAGTAGCCTGTTCTAAATATGTGCCATGGATTTTTAACTATACGTGTGTCATATAAATGTGTGAATAAAAATTAATAAATAAAGTTGGAACATATTTACGAGAAGATCTGTTACTGAAAAACGGAACACAAGGTTTTTTCACTTGTCTACCGTCTGTCGACGATGCAGGAATAAAATTCCTATGCTTAGGGATAAGGACAACATCTCGGTAACGAAACCAGATGCCCTTTGTAGTATGGTGTTACGTTATTATAAACAGTTGTTTAGTTTAGATTATTTGGATCACAATGTGCTTTCTCCCTTGATCCACCTAACTTTGTCGAGTGGACAAATGTCTTTAGAGTCAGAGGTGCTAGAGTGTGAAGTTCAGAATGTTCTCTTCCAGATGAAACTGTGGAAAGCTCCAGAAATTTATGGCTACCATACAGGTTTTTACCAGAAGTTTTGGGCTACTGTTAAATTGTCTTTAGTGGAGCTTGTCAATGCAACATTATGCACTGGTATCTTTAATAGTAACTTGAATCATGTCCTCCTTGTTCTCATTCCAAAAGTTGCCAATCCTGAGTATGTTAAGCAGTTTCAATCGATAAGTTTGTGCACAGTGACGTATAAGCTTATTACCAAAGTCCTGCTGAATATATTATGACCTTTCTTGAATGATTTTATTGCCCTAGTCCAATCTAGCTTCATCCCTGGACGATAGGAAGTAGATAATATCATGATAGCCCAAGAGATTATTCACTCCATGAAAAAATCCAAGAGTAAAACTGGTTTGATCGTAATTAAAATAGATTTGGAGAAAGCCTATGATTGTGTCCATTGGGACTACTTTCATGATACATTAATCTACTTTGAATTCCTACAGAGCTAGATAAATCTGATTATGTTTTACGTGGAAGACTCAAAGATGGCTATGTTATGGAATGGTGAAATGACAGAATTCTTTGCACCCAAAAGAGGTCTTCATTAAGGAGATCCGCTCTCTCCGTATCTTTTTGTTCTCTGTGTAAAGCGCCTTGGACATATGACTTTCCATAAAGTTAAACTCGAATAATCTCGGAGGTTGGAAACTGGTTTCACTTGCTAAAGGTGGACCAGCAATCTCCCATCTTCTCTTTGCTGATGATTTGTTCCTATTTGGACGAGTGACTGAAACTCAGGCCGAAAAGATAAAGGCTACTCTTGATTCCTTTTACGTGGCCTCGAGTGCCAAGGTCAACGTTGAAAAGTCTAAGATTTTTATCTCGCCAAGGGCCTCTAAAAGAAATACTAAAAAGGTCTGTTAGATCTTTGGTATGTCTCTAATTTCGGATCCTGGGAAGTATTTAGGTGTACCTTTAATTCATAGTCGGGTCACTAAAGCCACTTTTCGAGAGGTTGTTGAGAAGGTGACTATTAGACTTAATGGATGGAACTCTAAGGCTTTAAGCCTCGCAGGATGAGCCACTCTTATAAGTGCAGTCACCTCGGGCATCCCTACCTACTCTATGTTGACTACTAGGTTACCAAAAAGTGTTAATGAAATAGTTTATAAAATGAATTGTCGTTTTGTGTGGGATGGCAATGAGAGTAAACGAGCTATGCACTTAGTTAGTTGGGAAGGAGTCTGTAAGCTGAAGCGGGATGGGGGTTTGAGTCTCTGGCAAATGAAATTTCATAATGATACGTTGCTTCAGAAAGTTGCTTGGAGATTTCTTTTTGAATTGGAACGTCTATGGGTAAAAGTTTTGAAAGCAAAGTACCATGTCAATGGTGTGGTGATGTTTTTTACTTTCTTGCTTCAACCGGTACTTCCACTGCCTGGTCATATTCTTGGAGAGAGTTAGCTAGCTTTAAAACTCCTCATGGGTGGTTTGGCTAAACAGATTGGTAGTGGCTACAGTGTTAACTTCTGGACGGGTTGTTAGTTAGATAAGCCTATAATGGAGTATTTGCCTTCCTCCCTTCCTTCTTATGTTGATATTAATGCCTGTGTTAGTGATTTTATTATGGCCCCAGGTTTATGGAATTATGAGTTAATTTTTTCTCAACTTCTGAAGAAAGTTGCTTTCACAATTTTAGGCTATCCTCTTCCCCAAACCTCTAATATGCATAATTAAGTTGGCCTCACACTAAATATATAAAACCAATTAAGTTGGTCTTACATAAAAGATTAAGTTATTGTATGAGACGGTCGCTTAACATGATATCAAAGCCTCTGTGATCAAGTGGTCGTGACTTCAAATCTTATCACCCACCTATTATTTAACACAAGGTAGAGTGAGTCTGTGCAAGTTTTAAGCCCAAAAGGCTTTCACTTGAGGGAGTGTGTTAGTGAATATATAAAACTAATTAAGTTAGTCTCAAATAAAAAGTTTATCACTCGAACAGCTTATAGAGCTTTGCTCTTTAATGAGGAGCATATGCCTTCTCAGTGTACGAATTGGCTATGGAAGTTGCCTACAGCAAGGTGGATCTATTTCTTTTGGCTTGTATGGAGAGGTCGTTTAGTTACAAATGCTTACACTTTGTTAGGGGTTAGGCTTCTGAGACTTGGTGTTGTGTTTGTGGTTCCGGAAAGGATGTGTTACATGCTTTACGGGATTGTCCAACAGCGAGGAAAGTATAGGAACAAATTATTTTACCTATACACGGCGTCACCTTCTTTCTTGGTGATGTTCAAACCTGGCTTAGAAGTATCTTAGATATGAAGACACGAGAGCCACGGGAGGTGATTACTGACGAGTCTGATGATTTAGGGGCTATTGTTGTTCAAAATATTATCTTGACTAGTCGTGAGAACTTTTATACAAGGGCCCATACATCCAAGGTCTCACTGCATAACAAACAGATTCGAAGGCTTCCCTACAGTTGATGTGGTCAAATTGTTAGGCATCACGTGGTAATCCGGGTAATGTAGGTGTCAGTGGACTGCTGCGTGATGCTTCTGGTAGATGGTTAGTGGGCTTTACTGCACCTCTCAGAATTTATTCCAATATAGCAGCAGAAATGCATGCTTTACGGATGGGTATGGTTCTAGCTTGGAAGGAGGGTTTCGCAAGGTAATTTGTGACATTAATGTAAAGGTTGTTTTGGAGTTAATCAATTATGCAGACATCACTTTCCACTCTTTAGGATCTTTGATCGCAGACCTCAGAATGCTATGTGATCAAGACTGGGAATGCAATTTTCATCATACATTGCGTGAAGGCGATTTTTGTGCAGATGTATCATCTAAGATGGGCTGTGACCTGGAGATGGATTATGAAATTTTGAGGACGCCACCAACATCTTTAGTCTTGGCATTACAAGTTGAAGTATGGGGGGTTGAATTTCTCCGAGGTTTTAAACTAAGCTAATTTCCTTTATTTACTGTTTATTTCTTTCCTTTGTTCACCCCCAAAAAAAATGGATTGGCATCTAAATTCCTGAGTGAATTTGGATGCATTTAAATGGGCCATACTTTTTAATATCTTGGGCCTGTGACTCGTGGATATATGTAGTAAAAGATATACAGACCATATGTTTTCTAAATTTGGACTGTAAAAGTTTGGACTTGGAATATTACATGAGTAATAATATAATTTGGGCTTGTAGAGATATTATATATATATACACACACACATTATATATTAGTTAATAGGATTAGTTAAATAATAAAATTACTTAGAAACAAGTTTCTAATTGAATTCAAATTATTAATGTTATAAGTTCAATAATAATTAGAAATATTTCTAATTAAAATGAATCATTACTATAATTAGCTTAAAATAATTATAATCAAGTTTCTAATTACATCAAAATCATAATTTAATTTAATTAGTTCAATAATATTTAAAAATAAGTTTCTAATTAAAATAAAATAGTTATAATTATTAATTTGATTTGTTCAATAATAACTGATAATGATATTTTGAGTAAACTACAATATTCATAATTTCATTATGAGCATGAGTTTGTTAGAGTATTAAATTTTACGAGCTTTATCAAGTTACCTATTTGACTCTATTATGTGTAAAATTTGTTACATTTAGGCGATGTTCATGTTAATTGATCATTTTGTATTAATAAGTTGTACTAAATTTCCTTAATTGTGTTGACTTATGTAAATCAAGTTTGATTTTCTCAATTTCTCAATATTTGTTTTATATTAATTTTACTTGAAAATTCCATTTGAGTATGATAATCAATATTTAATAATCATACGAATGATGATTGGGAATATACGTGATCTTTCAATTTTGTAGGTGATTGAAAATCTAATTATTTACTCATGTATGTATGATATGACATTGTGTATCTATATACTATTTCTTTCTTCCTATAGAAATACTATGTTTTGATAATAACTACTACATCAAAGAATATTGTAGCTAAATCTAACAAAGACAAGTAATTATATGGAAAAAATTATGAAATCTAGAGCATAAAAATTTAACATGTACTAGAATAGAAACAAATTCTAAAACCATTAAATATAACAAGGGATATTCTTGAAGGAGGTAATAAAGTCCAATAGAGAAGGGATCGTAATGCTTGTGAAATATGGAGGAAGAAGAACTCATTGGCTTACATTACATTGCTGAGCAGTATGGATAATAATATAATGTATGAGTTCCAAAATTAAGAAACTGTTAAGGACATGCGATCTAATTTAGCTACACATTTTGGAGGTACCTCAATGACCAACCTGAGGTAACCTATTTATTAAGTTTGACTCATATAAGAAGTGACTAGATCACTTAATGTAAAACATGATAAGTGAATTGTGAGACATTAGTTATGAGTAATTAAATAAGCAATAAGTGTAAATAATGATTCGTTCATTACCTCCTAATTGGGAGTATCCAAAGATGCATTTAACTCACAACAAGAGCATTAAGATGGTGAAAGATGTTATAAGGAATCTTATACTAGAAGAAGCATATCTTAAAGCCTCCAAGATGTCCTTCAAGTTATATGCAGTTAGTTTTATCTCATATAAAACTATAAACAGGAAGTATAAGCATCATAGTGGGCCTAAATAGGAAAAGAGTAAGAAAAATACATACTATACTCAGGCCCCAAAGAAGGTAAAGTAGAACTAGCATGGAAAAATAAAATACCCTTTTAAAGAGCAGAATAAGAAAAGAGTCAAATGCCTTAATTGAGGTAATAACAATCACTTCGCTGATTATTATAGCAAGTTTAAAAAAGTCTTATACAAACATTTGTATTGTGAAAGTATCTTGTTCTATTTTTTTTAATTGAATCACATATTTTGTATATTGCAAACTTAGAAGCAGCTAATCATATAGCAAAGGATAAGGATGCCTTCTTATAATTACAAAAAATCTCATATGGAATAAGATGGATTTTTATAGGAGATAACTCAAGAATTGATGTATAAAGGAATGGAATATGCAAATTAAATATGCTTAGTGGTTGATTCTAATACTCATTTCTATATTGGTATTAATTAGTCTTGGTTTTGATGTAAATTTTCACAGTGATGACATGGATTTACATCTTAGAACCACTTATTATGGTCATGATTTATGTTCGATGGTTTTATTATTCTAGATGTTGTTTATTAAAATAATAAAATAATATACTTCTTGTTTACATCTAGTAATTTCAATAAAGATGCAATTTTGGGGCTTGCTGGACTATATCATAGTGGTCAAAATTGAATCAGTCAATTATTTAAATAACGCCTCTTAAATTATTTACATTAAGTAGATTTATATATTTATGAATATTGGCTAGTTGGTAAAATAATAAGAAAGCCATTTAGAAAAGGAATGTAAGCTTCATTTCCATTTTATTTGATTCATTTTTTATGGTCCAATGAATGTAAGGGCATGGCATGAGGCTATAGATATATTCATCACTTTTATAGATAAAATTTTTTAATATGATCATGTCTATTTGATGTTGTACAAATCAGAAGCATTAATAGTTTCATAAAGTATATAAAATTGGTAGAGTCAATTAGAAAAGAAAATAAAAACATTAAGAACTAATCGAGGACAAGAATACTTGTCTAATAAGTTCAAGATGTTATGTAATGAAAAAAGAATAGAAAGACAATTAATTATTTTATCGAACCCTATAATAAAATACTATTACCGAAAGATTTAATATAACACTACTAGATATGGTTAGGTTCAAGTTGGCAAAAGTAAATTTATGAATCATCCATCATATATTATGATAATGCATTGCTTATAGCCACTTATTTACTTAATTAAGTGCCTATAAAATTAGTTATGAACACCTTGTGTAAATTACAAACAAGTAAAAAATCTAATATGGAAAATATATACTGCATATGTTCATGACCTCTCACACAAATATGGAAAACTAGGCCCATAAGGAAAGAGAAGTATCTTTCTTAGATACTCTAAAAAAATTAGAAGGATATGTTTTTATAGGTGAATAAGGTAATAAAAGAGAAATCAAATCTGAATCATGAGATGTCATATTTTTAGAAAGTGACTCTTTAAAGTAGGATGAAATGAGAAAAAAAGACCTACTTTGTTATGAAAATCTTAATCAGAATGATTATATTACAAAGAGCCATGAAAAGGGACTTTATATGAGTGAGAGTAGTCTAGAACTTGAAGAATTAACTCTAAGTCAATTAAAGTAACAATCCCCTGAAAGTTTGCCTACTATATCAAAACTGAGTGGAAAAAATCAAAACATTCATAAATGTTTCTCATGAACCTCATTTACATCGAAGTAATAATGGAATAATTCCTTGGCATCATTTTGAAATCAAAGGATAAATTCATATAATTTATCCCACAATAAAAGGATTAGCTAAGAAATGTATATAAGGCTCTTATTGGTCCTGCCAAGGAATAATAAATGAAAGTAACGAAAGAAGAAATGACTTTTTAAAGCTCAGATTGAGTATGGGACTTAGTTAATCTCTGTAATAGGCATAAAGCTATTGCGAACAATAGGTTCTCAAAATAAAATGAAAAGTTGTTGGCAGTATCAAATGAAGCCAGGCATGGCGAAAGGATATACACAATAGGGGGAATTGATTATAATGAGGCATTTTTTTTCTATTATAAAGTTTGCTCTAATTCGTCCATTCTTGGCTATAGTAACCAGGTTGGTTCTTGAATTACATCCAACAAATGTAAAGGCTAATTTTTATATGGAGAATTAGAAGAATAAATTTATATGGAACAACCTATAGGTTTCATTAAGATAGTACAAGGATATAAAGTGTATTAGTTATTAAAATTTATTTATGGTTTGAAGTAGTCCTCAAGGTAATGTTACATTCATTTTCATGGCATAATTATTTCATATGATTTTTATATTCTTGATGAAGATCATTGTATATATATGAAGACGTTTAAAGAAAAATTTATTATTTTCTCTTTATATATGGATAACAATTTAATTGCTTGTAATAACTATAAGTTGGTCAAACAAATCAAAGACTGGTTATTATTCAAATTTAAAATGAAAAATATGAGGTGAAGCTGTATATATTCTTAGAGTTAAGATTTCAAAAGATCGTTTAAAGAGGTTATTGTAACTTTCACAAGGGACTTATATTCAAAAGGTTTTAAAATATTACGTATGCAAGATTACAAACTAATTGATAATCCTATTGCTAGAGGGAAAGGTCTTATTAAGGAATCTTGCCCACCAACACCACAAAAAAGGAAAAAAAAATGAAGAAAGTTTTATATTTTAGTGCAATTATTAGTCTCGTGTGTGTCATGATATGTATAAGGTCAGATATTTGTTATATTGTTACAATGGTGAGCAAATATTAGTCAAATCCAAGAAAAATACATTATAAAGTATCAAAGAGAATATTGAGGTATCTAAAAGGTACTATTGCTTATGCATTGTGTTATTAAGGCAATGACCTACATATACAAGCGTATATAGATTTAAAATGGGAAGAAAAATTTAATGAGAGAAAATTTACCTCTACATTTATTTTCCTATTAAAAAATGGTGCAATATCATGTAAAAGTAAAAAATAATCATATGTTGCCTTATCTTTATAGCATTTCAAAAACATTATAAAATGCCATGTAGCTTATATGATTGTTGCTTAATTTGAGAGTTGCTAAGAGCGAGATTGATCTAATAATAATCAATTATAGCAGTCAAGCAACAATCTCTTATATTAAAAACCCTAAATTTCATTATAAAATGAAACATATAGATACCAAGTATAATTATATGAAAGATAAAGTTGCATGAGGAGAAGGAGCATAAAGTATTTACACAAGATATAGTGGCAAACCTAATAATAAAATCAATTTCCCAAGATAAATACATTAGGCATGTCAAGTCACTAGGATTATGTAGTTATTAAAACGTAATAACCTTTCTCCATGTATGTTCACTCAATGTATTGTCATGTTTAAATACAAAAATGTGTTGACATTATTTATTAAGTAATAAGCATTGTACAGTACTTGATTATGAAATGTGTTAACTTTGTATCACATATTTCATGTATGAATTAAAGAGAATATCTGACAAATAAAAGATTGGTCCTCTCACATGGGCAATCACCTATAATATTTGTGATGACTATAGGTGAGACATATTTTTAAGTTTATGATCAAGGTGATAATAAAGAACAAGAGTTAGAAACTTAAACCATTTGTTGACTTAGAGGATATGTCAAAAGGAAATTGGTTTTGAGTGATCTTATAGTTACCATATTTGTCATAAATTGTCAGATGAAAATTTAGAAAAATGAATTTAAAAGTAGACTTATGAACTTAGGTTAAACATTAAGTATGCTTGAACTAAAGTTTGTATAGTATTGTATTAATAAAAGACATACACTCTAAATGAAAATAAATCAATACCGTGCTATATGACACTTACTATATGTACAAAAAATGACTTTAAAAAGGGAATAATGTAATTCAAAAGATCTCAACTTACATTGTATGAGACCTTAGAGGTCAAATAAGCCTTATAGTAGACCCTTATGACTCATATTTAACTCTTAAGAATTAAATTTAAAGTTTACTACTATAGAATATCATTAAAAAATAATGTATGATATGATATTAAGGGACAATTCTATGAAAGCAAATTAAATTTAATTCAAGATAATTTAGAATAGAGGAAGGTTATTTTGGTTGAAAACTCATATAAAAAATTATATGTATTCAAAGTGACTACTGAATCTTAGGAAGAGAATTGAATACATTATAATATGATGAAGCAAATGATATCAAGGAAGATTAATATGCAAAATATGAACTAGAGTATATGATGCTAAATCTATCCAAGAATCAATTCATTGATTAAGATGTCATATATTCTTAAAATATTATATGACAATGAGCTCTCATTGTATGATGGTCGCACATATTATTGGATAAATATGAACGGCTGCATGATAATAATTAACTATATCCATCATAAATGAGTATGAGATAAAAAAATATTAAACATACTTGATCATTTTAGGATGCAATGATTGATTCTAAATATTGAAGAACAGTTAGGTATTTGAATTTCAATCCAAATTATCCTTCGAAATTATAAAGCATAATGATGATCGATTTAAAGATCAAAATATCAAAATTTAGATAAGGTTTATACTATGCAAATAATAAGTATCTTTTAACCTATAGAAATAAATAATTAATTCGTAAGTAATTAGTTTAAATGGTGCATATAATAAACCTATATCATGTTTATATATAAATTTAAATTTTCCTACTAAATGGAATGAACTAAACAGCTTCAAATTAATGCCCCTAAATATGGTGTTTTCTTGAGCATATACTCATCTTTCTACCACCATCATAGTCCTAGAAATGTATATGTCTAATTTGCTTGTTCACATACTTCTCTTTGATAGGGCTGCAAGCAATAACGCTAGTAAGAACTATGAGATCATTCAACCAATAACAAACTATTCACACAGTAAAGATGAATAAAACATACAAACCGATAGTTTATCATAGAATACCTTTTATTGTTGAGGTAAAAATCATATGATAAACTGACAATAAAATCTACTAAATAAATAGCATAATACAAATGACAAATGTTTTCAGATCTCACACTCACATATTTCAATACTACTCATAAAAAAATTTAGAAATTAAAATTTAATAAAACTTTAGTTGATAAAAGCTATTTAGACATTAACACTCTTATATCATCATATGCTTCTGTCCCTTGCAACTTCTGTCTCTCAAATATGTCTTTAAATATCAAATAGATATAATTTATAACATACATTTCTTTTGATCTAATGAGATAGTTAATAACTTCGGAGTTCAAACTTATCGTAATTAATCAAGTAAACATCCATAAAATGGTGTTAGACCCATAACAATCTCCCCTATAACTTATTTTGGAGGAGAAATATACCAACCCAAAAAATCACTTGAATGTCATCCTAACAAGCTTATTACAAAGCTTAAGCTTACTCCTGGGAACCATCTTCATCAACTTGTCAGCACTATTCTTGTACCATTTCTTTGAAACCTCTTTGAATCCATAAAATCTCTTCTTCAACTGTGACACCAAGTCCTCTTTTCCTTTGACTTTAAGTGAATGAACTTTTTGAAGATTCTTTGACTCCTCAGTAGTAACTAAGAGATATTCCAAACTAGGATATCTCAGTGATGGCTTCTTCTCTAATTGAACTTCAAAGTTAGACATTTTCTAACATTTAAGTGGGTTACTTCCCATGCTCATGACACTTATGGACCCTTTGACTCATGTGCCTCCTTTTCAACAGATTCCATCTAATTATTATCTTGTACTAGCTCATGTCCTTTACCTTCTTCACTCGTATACTGATCGATAGAAGTAAAAACAAGTATAATATCTTCATCACCAAAGATGAACTTTTGGACGTAATTTTGTTTTCTTTAATGAGATCTACACCTATCTCATGCTCATAGAAGACTAAGTCCATAATTCTAACAATCTTTTGCTTTTTCAGGTTATAAAACTGATAGCCAAACTCTTTATTACCATATCTAATGAATATAAGGAGTAGTCTCCAAATTTAGCTTTGATATCAGCTCATTTGACATGTATTTAAAGGCTTTGCATCCAAACACCCTTAAATGTTAGTAAGTTGGACCCTTCCCTTTCCATACTATCTAGGGAATGTCAAGATCTAAAGGGATTGAACGAGTTCTATTGGTCACATATATTGAACCTTCTCTATAATGATTTTATTCATCCTCTCAGCAATACTATTGTGATGTGGGATACCAAGTTCTGTCTTCTCACATCTTATGTCATGTCTCGTACAGTATTCTTTAGGTTTGTTGGGGGTATAATCACTTTTATCTTCAGTTCAGAGACACTTCAACTTCCTCTCTATCTCCCTTTCCATCATATAACATGAAATATCTAAAAGGTATCTAGTATCAAGCTTTTTATTTTCAGCATAAAGACCTAAGTCTTACGTGTAGCATCATCAATAAAAGTAACAAAGTACTTGTTACCACCCAAAAACTCCACCTTCATGAGACTTCACACGTTGGAGGGAACTAGCTCCAACTTTGTCTTTCTCCTTATAAACTTCTTAAAGAAAGATACTTGATGCTACTTTCCGATCACACAATGATCATCTAGGTTGAGAGAAATTACAGTTATCTGAGAGATAAGTGATTTTCAGCTAACAACTTGATCCCTTTCTCACTAATGTATCCTAATCTCTGGTGCCACAAATGTATTAAGTCTTTTCTTAAAAGACATGTAATTCTCCAGCACACACCTTCAAGTGTGTCTTATACAGAGTTCAGTGCAACTTACCCCGAGCAATGGAGTAGGAACTTCTCTTAGTTCATACCCAACTCCTCAAGAAAATCTCTCATCTACACTAACACTTTGTCCACTTCAACGGCTAATATGTACTCTGACTCTATAGTTGACAAAACAACACACTTTTGCAATCTTGATTGCCATGATACTGCTTCCCCTACAAATGTCATCAAATATCCAAAAGTAGGCTTGCGCGAATCAATATTCCTTGACATATAACATCTGTGTAGCCATCTAACATTGGTGGTCTGAGAGCAAAGCATAAGCCACTCTAAAGTACCTCTAAGAAACCTAAGAACCATTTAAGTACTACCTAATGTTCCTTTCCAGGATTACTCATGAACCTGCTAACAACCCCATGGCCTGAGCTATATCCAACCTTATACACACCATGACATACATCAAACTTCCTATGGCCGAAGATAAGGCACCTTCTTTATCTCTTTCTTATCTTCATCACTTATAGGACACTGACAGGAACTTAATTTCATATGGCCTTCAAGTGGAAAACTCATGGGTTTAGCCTTGTCTATGTTGAACTTTTGTAGTACTTTCTAGATGTATCTTTCCTGTGATAGCCATAGATTCTTTTTCTTCCTACCATAGGAAATTTGCATGCCTAAAAATTGCTTTGCAGGGTCAAGATCCTTCATTCCAAAGGGCTTACTCAATGCCTTCTTTAAACTAGCAATCTTCATGGTATTAGGACCAACAATCAATATATCATCAACATATAAAAAGAGAATGAAAAAATGTAACACCCCATTCCTGCTGGACCCGAACCGGATACCGATAGTGATATCCGAATCCGTGCCCCTCGAGGGTGGCGTGTCACATCACTTAACATTTAAAAACTCGGTATAATTGTTTTTGAATACACTTCTCACCAAGCATTTGTTTGGGGCCCACTTTTTTTAAAAACATTTTGTCTACTTAAACTGAAAACGAAACATATTACATTTCAGCGATGAAACATAAAGTACAGAAAGGTGAC
>JAOTAY010000189.1:29294230-29314414 GCA_025629805.1 Erythroxylum baracoense
CTCTATAAATAGAGAACTTAAGTCTCATTAGAGATGATACGAAAACCCTAGCCACCTAGCCCTAGCTGTTCGTTCTTTTTCCGAGAGAAAAATTATGCGGCATTCAAAAGTGATTTAGAATGTGCTAGCACACAATAGCCGCTGCCCGGATCGTTCATCCTCGTGTGGATACCGGTAGAGGATGTTCGCGCACTGCAGCGTCTATAAATTAGAAAAACAAATACTAATCTGCATCAAGAGGTAATTTCGTACATGTTGTGATTTTTCAGTTATACTTCTTGTTGTGTAGCATGGTCCATTCCGTTGCGTATTGTGAATACTCGCGCTATAGGCGATCCTACACAATATAGTCTTTTCAGTCCTTTAATACAAAGAGAACATAATTGTAACTACAATATCTATCTAGAAAATAATAATACTTATACCTTGTAAGTCTTTAGAGCATTTAATCAAAGAAAGATAAGGGAAAGTGATCCTTATAGGTAGTAGTATTAAGTTTTCTATAGTCAATATAAACTATTCAAACATTCACCATCATAGTAGAAATCAATTCATTATTTTTGTTTTGCACTATAGTCTTTCAATCCTTTTTAGTTAAAACATGCGCTAGATTCCCTCTTAATCTATTTAAAATGGGATAAATTATCCCAGCATCTAGCCACTTTAGAACTTTAACCCTTGCTACTTCTTTCATATTAGAATTTATCCTTTTTTATTTTCAATAATCAATTTATGGTTTTCTTCTAGAGAAATTGTATGCTTGCAAAATGAAGAGATGATCCCACTAAGATCATATATAATCCATCATTTTGCCTTCTTTTTAGACCTTAATATAAGTAATGGTTTATTAAGCTTAGCATTATATAATGAAGTATTAACAACAATAGGCAACATTTCGTTCTCCCCCAAAAAAATCATATTTTAAAATTAGGGCAATCATTTCAATTTCAATTCCAATTTAAGGGGTTGCAAACTAAAAGAAGGAGAAAATGTCCTACCTTAAGCCAAATATTCAAAGCTTCTACTTTGTACGTCAAAAGACTCCCTCTAATTTAGCTATTATGGATTCTTTTTTCATTATGATGGATGTTTGTTTTACAACTGAAAAATAAGTTTCTAGAGTCTCTTTCAATTTTAGATTCAAATTCCTCTCTAATTAGTGTATTGTGGCAATTAACATGATATGCTTGGTTAAAACTACTTTAATTTCTTTGTTCAAGGACAACCTACCATTCTTTTCTATTTGGAAATTGAATAAGAATGAAATTAAAAATCCTCAAAGGATAAGTTTATATGACCTTAAGGACTAAAATAGGTAGTCACAAGAAATTACCTATTAACCAACTTAATAACATAGCTCACCAAGGAAAACAAAAGGCTAAGCCCAAGCTAATAAAAATTACTAGTTAGGTCAAATAAGACAAATCTAACAAACAATCAATAAAGAGGATGGAGTTATGCTTCATTCATACCAGATGATATTGACTCAATCTATTGGCTTCTTTGATGTAAAAAATCTTAGCTTTCAAGTAAGGAAGATTCCATTTTTCTTCTCATATCCTTATTGAACATAGAATGGATGTTGTTTACTAAGATTATTTCTTGCATTTAGTGAATAGTTTTAGTTATAAAGCTTTAGATTTCTAGAATTTTTTCTTGGAAAGATTTGTACTTCTTATTCCTCCATCAACATAGATGTTGTAATTTAATTTTAACCTAAATATGATAGAGTCCCTCTTAGTCTTGAATATAAGTTCCCTTACCCATTTTATTATCATTTTCCTTTCTTGTTTATAATAAGAGATGTTATAAAAAGTGTGAATTTAAGTCAAAAGAGCTAAAAAGTATGGACATTTAAAAAATAGAAGATTGATAAACTTATCTTTTGAACTACAAAGACGGTAATATAATCTAGTTAATCCTTTGATCCTATCATTGATCCTCAATCTTTGTTTGATTGCTAAATATAAAATAAAAGTGGTTTTGGGGGAGTTAAGATTAAACAGAACCAGTTTGTGCCATTGACTTATTAAGGGAGAAGCCTCTAAAATTGTAATCCTAATCCTCTTCAAGTATGGTATAATTTACCCTTACATGGTCTAAGAGCCCATGTTTTAGTGATGAAAACTCAGTGATTCTGTGTAAAGGACCTAATCCACTCTAATTGTTTGTACTAAAACTAAGTATTATGACCATTGTATTTAATGTCTTCATTTATTTATAAATTGTATCCTTCATCCCTAGTAACTAGTTTAGGGTTTATGAGTTATCTTATATAGGTTTCAATTTTTAGAAACTAATATCTCTTTAAAAATAAGAATACGTCCATTTAACACAAAATTCCTTATCATTGAACAATCTCTAAATCCTATTTTCTATTAAAATCTTATTTATATCTTTAATATGTGTAACTCTAAGTTCCTCTTATTCTTTAAAGGTATAAACATCATAACATTTAACTTTTAATAATGTAGCTTTATTAACAGCTCTAGCCCATAGAAAATTTTGATGATTTTCCTCATAACCTTGATCAGATTCCTTGAAAGTATTAAGTGTAAACTCTAACAATATGGATAGTTTTAAATACTAAGATGACATGTTATAACCCACTTGAAAATGAAAGAAACTTATTATTCCAATGGTTGATCCTTTTTGTGAATTAATTTAAAGAGGTGATGGAAATCTTTGTATGTTGATCTTTTTTCTATAATAGGAACCCTAATTTAATTGAATGGTTTTACTAGATTTGAATACCAATAATTCTGATAAGTTGATTTGCTAACTCTTTATGACCTATAAAGACAAATATTTGGCTTTTTTGGGTAAATAGTAAGCCTTAATAGATTCTTGAATTTATGGAGAGAATTAATGAACATCTAGATTAAATTAACATTATCTCCACTACGTAGTAGTAAGTCATTAGTAAAAGCCAAATTGAATAGCTTTAGACTCTTACATTTGCAATGATATTTAGAAGTTCCCTTTCTGAACAATGTTGAAGGAGATCAACATCATAAGAAATTCAATCCCTAATAAGAAGAGAGAAAGAGGATCCCTTTGCTTTAGTTCTTTTAACCCATCAAACTTTTATATTGGCTCACCATTTATACAATAAGATGTAGTTAAAAAGCATTAGTGGATCCATTAAATAAAAGTTTGAGAAAAACCAAATCCCACTAAGCAATTAATCAAGAAGCTCTAATTGATTAAGCCAAATGAATTATGAAAAGTAATGTTCATATAGAAAATTTGAACATATTCTTTTTTATCATAATTCTTATATAAATATTGTACTAAGAGAATATTTTCACCAATATTTCTTCCTTTAATATATGTGCTTTAGCTTTAATTGATTAGGAAGATTAGAACTCCTTTTAACGTTACAAATATCATCTTAGATATGAATTTGTAAATAATATTTCAACAAGAAATTTGCCTATAATCCATATATATGATTTTGTAAATAATATTTCAATAAGAAATTTACCTATATTCCATCAATGGCTTGGGATTAGATCACTTAAGAATCAAGCTGACAAAAGTTTTGTTTACCTCTCTCAACTTTTTTTTTAAGATGAGAATTCAAGGATTACTTATAAGACCATACCTCTTAATAATCTTTATGATTTTTTGAAAGTAAAGGGCATTTAATCCATTAGGTCCAAGGTCATTGCTTAGATTTAAGTTGAAAAGATCATTGTTAAAATCTGATATAATGAAAGGCCTTATGAGGTGATTCACATAATCTATAAATAATGAATGGGAATGAATTCTATAAGGACCTGTATAAAGCACATGACATTAAAAGAGACACCTAGAGTGCTTTTAAAATAGTTAAAAGCCATTATATTTAAATATTATTGATGCCAATTAGAAATCCTAGCTATTATTTAAATAATTAATCTTATTTTGGTTAATATAACATTATGAATTAACTTCATGTTTTTATTTCCTTCTTTAAGCTATTGAATTCCTCGATTTTTGCTACATAAGGGAATTATAAGATTCAAAAGATTAGTAAAATTTAGCTAAACACTATATTTCCTTGATCTTAAGTGATTCATCATATGGGAGTTAGTAAACATCATTATGGATTGTATTAAGCTCATCTATAAAATTTTAAAATGAAGTTTTTGTATTAAAAGAATATGATTTTTAAGGGACTTAAGTTCTCTTTTGATGGCATAAAGTTTTTTCATACAAATGAAAGCTCGGTAGCCTTATATATTGACATGTAATCCCTTACCCTTAACCTATTCAAATCCTCTATTATTAAGTAGATAGTTGCTAAACGTGAGAAGGGGTATAATGGGGGATATGGTAGATAGATTTAAGACTTTAATGAGAGTGTGATTAAAGTTGAGAGTGTTATCAAACCTAACTATAGACTCAACTTGGGACTATAGATGTAAAACATTTCATATTGTGCTAAGCAGTTGATTGGAGCATCTTTGGTTGGGAAGACTAGATTTAAAACTTTTGAAGAATTGTTATAGCTCATTGGAAACATTATAATGAATAATTACCAATGGGGGAATTCAAGAATGAAGTAAAATCAATCAGCATGCATAATATTGATATGGTGACAACGTGATAGTTGTGCATTAGTGTGTGTTTTTCTAAGTATCTGGCATGTGTTTATTACATAATATGTTATTATTGTTGTGTTCTAGGACTTATTTTGTATGTTTTTATTTAGTTTGATCTTCACGGTTGTTCTTTTATGTTTGATGTTGATTTAGGGTAGGAATTGATTATTTTGATGTAGGAATAGAGAGTGGCCACCTTTGTGATTGAGCTAGGGACTAAGAGAGGAGAAGAGAAGTGGAGGAACTGTAGAAAAAGAACCCACAATCGTGGGTTTCATGCTAATTCCCACGATATAAGGATATAAACCCCTACGGCTGAAGGGAGCATCATGAAAACTTGCCTCCTTGAGCTAAAAACCATATTAAGAGCCTAGATCAAGATTTCCATTCCGAATTGGGCAAAGAGCACACCAACTCTAGATTTTCCAGATTTGGGCAAAGAAGAGGAGGAGTTTGCTTCATCTAGTTCTTATTTTGTTTTTCTCTTCTAGCATCTTTATTATGGATTGCTTGGTTGTTGGGGATGCTAATGACATTATGGTGGCTGAGTTATTTGTATAGATTACTTTTGAACTACTTGTTGAACTTATATTTTGTTGATTTGAATGAATGATGCTTTTGATGAATGTTGAGCTTATACCTTGCAATATATTGAGAAATTGAGTTAGGTAAATTGTGTAGTGTTTTACAATGAGAATTGACACTCTATAGACCTACATTCATCAAGTTAATTGATTAGTTGAGAGAGATCTCTTGATTATCCATAGGATAACTTTATAACTAGTTTAATTGTGGACTGTTCTTGTAGATTGAGAGATTGCTTAATCATTTCCATTTAATTTAGCTAGGGACAATTAATTACACCTCGAGAGAGGGTAGTTAATACATTAGGACATCTTAGATGAGGCAAAATTCAATTAACAAGGTAGGAGGGAGATAAGATAGGGAAAAAGTGATTTCTAATTGTTAAATCTTGAATTCCAAGTTTCTGCACTTTTGCTTTATTGTTTGTTCATTGTTAGTTGTTTGATTTATTTTAATTTTTCAGTTTATATTCATTAAAATTGGTTCTCAAACGAAACAACCCGAATTAAGTAGTGTCTAAACACAATCTCCGAGGGATCGATATCTGTTCTTTACTACAAATTACATCCTATATATTTGTAGTTTTGAGCGTAAAACTAGTGAATTGGTTTTGCAATCAATAGTACCCGAGGAAAATGGGAAACCAATAGGGATCAACTCACAACTAGTTCAGGAAATTGTACGAAATCACAACTAATTTAGGAAATCTTCGTCAAGTTTCACCTTAAGAGGCTACCCAACCTTGACTTCAACACCTAGTAAAAAGAATTACATCAAACTAGAATTCACAAAAATTCCATAGATAAAGCACAATAGATGTGGAGATTTGACTTTTGAAATTAGAGACTAGAAAATTGAAAAAAGAGGAAGAATATACTACACCTAAACACTTCAGATTATCTCATGATAAGTGTAAATTGCATCATATTTTAGGGCTTAGTTTGTTATGTATTTAAGTGTTAACTTAATTGTTTAGTATGTGTTTAGGGTAAAATTGTGTTAATTTGTTATTTAATTGTGTTTAAGTGTTTTTATGGGTTAGTCAAGTCTTTGAGCTTAATTTTTATTTCTTTGAGGTATCTTAATGTGTTTGTTAATGTTTCAGGGTCAACATCGAAGAACGAAGAAGTTTCGGAGACACTAGGGCAGAAACAATGACCCACGATCGTGGCATAATAGGCCATGATGACAGAAGCATCGGAGTCAGCCCATGATCGTGGCATATGGGCAGCCTATGACACAGCCCATGATTGTGGCCTGATTGCCATGATCGTTACAGAAGGCTCAGATCTGGCCCACGATTGTGGCATGTAGGGTTATGATTGTGGCCTACATCAGGCAAATGCGCAAACAAGTAAAAACGTCAAGTTTCTAAAGATTTTTTTGACCCTTTCGACCCCGAAAAAATCCTAGAGCTGCCCATAACACAAAAGGTATATAAAGAACAAGACAAAGGAGATGAGGGAGAACTTTTGCATTAGCTGCAATTTCGAAACCCTAAATAGAGTTTATCGAGAGATTGAGAAATAGAAGAAAGAAGAGAGACGTGGAGAAGAAGCCTTCGTGAAGTATTTCTCGGAGTAGAAGGTTTCCAGCCGTTGCTGCTTTCGTCATCCATTCCAATCTTATTTTTGGTTTAGTTTCAATTTTATTATTGTATAGGATTGGGATATCTGTTGATGATAAGATTGTATGAATGTAGAGGATGTCTATACTCTCGGATTGTTTTAACTTTGATTTAATGAAATTTGATTGTTTATGTTTTATTGGATTATTTATGATTTAACTTCTACACTTGCAAAATTCGGTGATAAATTGAGAGGCTGAACCCAGTGGAAAATTATTAAATTGAGCTAACAAAGGTTAGATAATTTAATAAAACGAGAATTAAATCAAATCGGTAAATTATGCAAAGAGAGATCTTGCATAAGTTCCTGATAATTTTTTAGACAACTTTAGATCTAATTAAGTTTTAGATAGTTTTTGAATCGAGAGATTACAATTCCCATAATCTAATTAAGATTTATCAGGTAAGGTTAATGGTTATAACTCGGAAGAGAATAACCAACCTCAATAGTTCATAATCGGTTTGGTTAGCATTGAAGATAAATAAAATTTCCCTCTCTCTCAATTGTTAGTTCTTTAAGTTAATTCTTGATTGAATTTTGCAACCATTATTTTGATGATATTTTCATTATTGATTCTTAGATTTGAATTGCATGATTGAATTAATTTCTTGCTTTGATTTTGTTACATTTGAATTATTGCAAATTATGTTGACCTTAGATTTTAAGATTAGATTAACCCTTCTCGTAAAATCGACACCTTAGAAACTACCTAAAAATCCGTGTACTTACGGAATATCGAAGTTAAATATTAAAACTTACATATAAAAAAACCGCGATCATCTCACTTGAGAGATTCCAAAGATATGATTCTGGTAACTTCATGTATGTCTACGATGCTCCTTTTAGCTACAATTTGCTCAAGATTATTATCACATTTGCATGACTAACAAGATTGCAGGTCACATTATGCTCCCAGTTGCAAATCAACTATCTAAACCACTTAAAGTCCATGTAGCACCTAATTAAAAGAAAATAGATGGAACTATAGAGGAAAAGAACAATACAAACAATTAAAAATTAAAAGCAATCATTCATAGTGAAAACAAGAATATGAAGGTTTTACGGGCTAAGATATCTACATTAAGGTATGATGAAAAATTTGTGAGAACTTTAAAAACAAATAAAATTAGTTTCACTATCATAAAAATACATCGATGTGTGTGTAATAGCATAACAAAAACTTACAATAGCAAAGATGAGCACTTCAGTAAACACGATAAGTAATAACAGACACTAAAATTCAAGTACAGATCTTACTGGTCTTAACAATAAGTATGAATTAAAGGCCCAAGTATAACTCTATTTGATCCAAATGACCACATTAACATTTATTGATATTTTTCATTATTTTAAGCAAACACATGCTTTACAATTTCGTAGTCAATTCCAAAGGTAATAACTATAATCATAAATATCCTACAGTAACATGATGTTAAGTTTCTAAACTCACTAGTTAAAATATCTAAAGTAGTTTTGAGAAACCAATGTTGGAATAAAAATATAGAAATGTCAATAATTTTATTGAGTCCATCAATCTTTTGTCAACATATCTATATCACATCCAAAATATGCTAAAAACTAATTCAGATAAAGAAATGGACAACTGATGAAACTAAAAAACATAGAAGTTATTTTCATTTATCCATTGAATTCATCTCAAAACGCTCCAGTGAAAAATTAAGAATGCGATCAAAATCATCTCCACAAGAAATTATCAAAAACTTTCAAAGAATGCCATAAGAGATCATCACAAATCAATCATAACAGCTAGAATGTGACAAATAAGCATAATAAGGGTAAATTAAGCTGCAAAGTTAGAAATAAAGAAATACAATAAAGAAAGAGCCTCAAAATATCATCAAGGCATCCTTAACCAGTAATATCTAACAGCATGGACAAATGAATCATTATCATTGCAGTAATAAGCACGAAAGGATAATTAAACCACTCTAGTAGACCATCATTCGATAGGATGGAAACTTGAATCCAACATTAGTGCTGAAATAAAGAGATAATAAATAATAAAAACTCAAAAGAACCACTACCAATGCTTACAAGACAGAGGATTCAATATATAAAAATCCCAAAAACCTTAAATTCACTACAGATAATGAAAATTTAATAAAAGGAAAGCAATCGAATAAATGTCAAAACTCAATAACACAAACTACGCAGCAGCAGAAACAAGTTGAGTCCCTCATTTCCAGCTTAACTTCCATTTGAAATGAACGAAAAACAACACGGAGGCGAAACTAATAAACTGCTAATAGAATGACAAACAAGAGAGAACCCACGGTTCAAAAAGAAGAAAAAAATACAAGATTCCCTCAAACACAGAAACCATTACCAAAAATGTCAACACATCTATTAATACCCCTATATACACCAACACCTGAAAACAAAAACCCACCAATAAAACCTAAAAAAGGAGCAAAAATGAAATCTTTCCCTCGTCGTTCTACCATCAATATTATGCTTATCTTGAAAAACCCTACCGATTATAGAAGGATCTGAAAATATAGAAAAAAGCCAAAACCTCTAGGTCTGTCAATGGTCTTGTCTCTCATGACCACAACCTGAAGAACGTCGCCGTACTGGGAGAAGTAGTCTTTGAGCTTATCCTCAGACGTCTCCCATGAAATCCCAGTAATAAAAAGCTTGCCTTGATCTGAATCCATAACAAAAATATGTACATAAATATGGAAAATATGGGATTTGAAATCCCTCTGCATCTAGGAAGTGGAGAGTCATGGGGGAGGGGGCTTGGGGAATAATTTTAGAGGTGCTTCTCCCCCCAACTTGAAAAGTAATAACGAAAATGGCTAACAATTCCGAGCTGCCACCGTTGGACTTGTAACGACGTCGTTAAATGACTCTTGTAACAATGTCATTTTTATTTGCCTTTCATTTGATGGACTCCAAATGTTAGATTCTTTTCATTCATTATTACCGATCTATCTTTAGGGGCCGTTTGGTTCTACTTCTGTTTTTTGTTATTGTTTTAATTTCTGTTTCCTATTTTTAGTTTCTGTTTTTAAGATTTGTAATAAAAAACTAAAAATAAAACATGTTTGGTTTTATCATCTTGTTTTTATTTTTTTGTAATTATATTTTTATGTGTAATAATTATAATATAATACAATATATTTTTAAATTAATTAATTATCATTGTAGCTAAAATTAGAATATATGCAAATCAAATATTATTAAAAACTTACATTCATTATCGGAAACCTCACAAAACACCATAACCAAGGCTTCTACTTCAATCTTGCGATTTAATGGAATACTGTATAGTGCAGTAATTAGGAAAATGGTAAAAGTAAAACCAACCCTCCGTTACAGCATTCCCTAATTCACCAGAATTTTCGCTGTGTGCTTCTTCTCTCCCAACTTTACTCACTCACTCACAACTTCTTCTCTTCCCAACTATACCCACGTCACTGTGTGCTTCTTCTCTCCCAACTATACTTACTCACTCACGTCACCATGTGCATGCAGGGTTTCTCACGTGTGCATGCAGGGCCATGCCATGACGTAAAGAATCAATGGGCAAGAAATCAAGAAGAGTTCAATCTGTTGTTGAGTCCTTGAAACTTACTCTGTTTGCCCCTGTTTCATTACGCTTTCTCTCTCTAAACTTAGTCTTCCAAAATTCCAGTAGTACAGTCTTTAAGTTCTTCATATGATAGATAGATAACAACATCACTATCATCTATGTCTCTTCCCACAAACTAGCTCGTCACTTTACGACTCATCACCCATCCTATTCCCAAGCAAATATACTCTCTCTTTTTTCGTCATCAACACACACACACACAAAGCGTTCACAACAACGAGTTCATATAGAAAAGCAGTGGAGATATACAAAAATAGCAGTTGTGGAGATAATAAAAGAGATATGAAAGCAGTGTAGCAATGGAGATATACAATAGCAGAAATCGTAGAAACAGAGAATAATAGGGTAACAAGTAACGAAAACAAACGTAAACCTGGACAAAAAAAGAAAAATCATAGCAAACCTGAAGATGGAGAAGAGTTGGCGGCGCAGAAACAATTTTGGGGTAAAAAATAAACCTGTTTTAAAATCATCCGAAAACGTCTTTTTTTACGTTTTTATAATCTCATTGCAGTTTTTTATTTTTGGAAACCAGAAACAGCAATAACGCGGGCCAAACATGTTTTAATAAATAGTTTATTTTTTTATGAAAACCAAAACAAAAAACGGTTAATAAAAACGTAACCAAACAGGGCCTTAAGTTTTTCTTTCCATACCACTTCATTGTACAAGAAAGTTAAGTGTTACTACTAAATTTTTTATTGATTAGAACAATCTTAAATTGATTAACTATTTAGTCAATCTCGAGATTAAGTAAAGGATCAATCAATATCCTACTTACCATTATATTGCTTCCCAATGATGGGTACACTAGCCTAAATGATTGATAGATTTATAATAGTGAAAACTTTGGCATCATTAATAATATATAAATCAAACACTTACTACTAAGCCACAATCCATTCATAAGCAAGCTCTCTTAAATCATCCACAGGTTAATTGAAATTAGATTTAGACACCAACATGAATAAACCAACATTACTTTAAATAAAGTAGCTTACGTGAATGTATCAATTATCATAAATAAAATTACAACAATCCATACAAAAACAACTAATAGGATTTTCCAATCTAAATGTAGAAAAGTATTTAAGCCATTAAACTTGTTATAAAAAATGAAATCAAAAGATAGATAAAGAAATTAGTCTAGAAGTAAATCTAGATGGACTTTTTAGATCCACTAACATTTTGATCTATTGAATGATATCTGAATCTTAATTCTCTATTGAAAAATTGAGTGAAATTAGTTGTCCAAAAGTTGGATGAGTCTTCTGATGGCTAACCCTAACTTTTAGAGAGAAAAAGGTGTTTCTTAGATATGTTTTCTCTAAAATATAACTAAAATATCATAAAAATTATGGTTTTTGCCTTCAAGTATGTTTTACTCTACCTATGCCACTGTCTACCCCATAACCATAAACAAGACTGAGGGCCTTAATACTTCTCTAGGTAATAGAGATAACCTCTATTATAATAATATTTCTAAATCATGGACCTTAAATTAGAGATGAATACATAACCTTTGGCATGATCGTGTCCCTCAATCATGAATCTTACTATTTTCTTAGTAACTTGTATAAGGTCTCCTATATGATCACAACTTAGGCTATGTCGCTTGTTACACTTAATTCTTTTATGGAATTATAAACTATATCATGTTCCTTAAAGAATTATGGATTTCTTCATGTTTTTCTTTGAGTTGCCTCTAATTCTTAAATAATATCATCTTAGTTCCCAATTTGTAAAATTACCAAAAAAATAACTAAAACTAATATAAGTAATTTATCATTAAAATCAAGAAAAATACTTAAGAAAATATGTTCATATTCATGAAATCAATTGTAAACTATCTTTGAACTTGCAATATGGTCGCTCCCTTCTTCATAGTCATAAAAGAATTTTATATAAAAGATCATTATCTCTCTTTTGGGCCCTCTTCTTTACTCTTACCTTCATCCTTATTTCTTTTGGCCCCTCTTAACTTCTTCCTTGAATTTTCCCTTTAAAATATAATAACAATTAGATTGTCCCCAGCTTATAATACTATAAGTGACATCTCATCATTGTAGAACACAATTTTTTCATTTCTAACCTAAGTATCAATTCGCCTTCACTATTATGAATTATTGCATTTATTGTTGCTAAGAAGGGTCTACCAAGGATTATAGACTTTTCATCCTCCTTATTAATATCCATAAAAATCTTTTTGGGGTAGAAATCTTTCAATTTTCACCATTATGTTCTCCCTAGCACCTGAATGACTTTTTTTTAATTATTAGTAAGATACATCACTCATTATTATGGATTCTATTTCACATAATATTGATCTTTTTAACATAACATAAGACATTATATTAATGCTTGCTCCTATATTGATTAATTTCTTATTAATGTAATTAACACTAATTGTGCAAGAAATGTTAAAACTCCCTAAATCGCCAAGTTTGGTTACATGATTTTTAGGAGGACTTTGTTGTTACTTTCATTTGATTTTGACTCTATAATCTACTTTTCAAGGTTCTCTTTTTCCAAATCTTCTTCCTTTCACTATTCTTTACACTTATTTTGAGTACTAGTCTCTTCATTCTTCATTATTTGAAATAATCTAGGAGGGTAAGGAATTTTTGGTTTATACTCTATGAATGGTTTCCTTACCTCACTCTTTAGGATGAGCTCCTTCGTATGCTACCTAAGATCTCTTTATAATCTCCTTAATCAGATTGCCTATTTGAACTTCAAGACTCATTATTAATACTTAATAATTTTAAAATTTAGAAGGATTTGCTTATATAAAGTATCTTATTATATCTTCTCAGCTGTTTCTCTTATGTATAGACTACTAAAAACCTAGTGGGTCCTATTTTAGAGCTTGTTGAATGCTTTAGGGAAATTAGAATGATTTCTTTACCCTAAATTATAAGTCTTACTATGGAGGTTGTTATGAATTAAAGGCTTCCCACAAAATCAACTTGCTCTATTGATTTCAATTCCTAACTTGGCACTTCATTCCTTGGTGACCTCTCTCAAAAATTCATAACTTATAACTTAAACATTGACTGCACCAACATTTACTTCAGTTAGGATCAAGTTTACATTGTCTTTGCCTAAAATTGTCCTTATTTTAGTCGTCATAATGTTTAATACCAACCTGTTATCAACCAAAACTTATAAAGTTGCTCTTCCATTAATATGTCCTTAATATATAGAGGTCATATTTTTTATCATAACATCAACTAGCTTTTCTAATACCACTTATTCTGGAATTCTGGATCTTATTACCAATACTGACACCTTGCATTCTCCTCTCTTAGGAAGGGTTTCTGCCACCTTTGCATAAGATTTTCTTATCAAAATCTACGAATTTTATAGAAGAAACAATGTATAAATCCTGAATAAAAATTTCTCCAATTGTAATGAATTCCTTGGAATCCTTATCTTGACTTTCAGAATGAACAGTCTTCTAGTGAAATCTAGGATTCTCTTTTTTCTTGTCTCATTTTCCACTAACAACTTCTACCCTTCCCATTTTTGTTGTTAAGAATCACAGTACTTTGTTTTGGTAGCGGATCTATATTATTGAAGCTGTATTTTTTGAGTTTGTGTTAAGGGTATTAGATTCATGATGTGTCTTACTTGCTATTAATTTCGGAATGGTAGGACCTGTGGAGGCATCATAAATCTAGGTTATCTACACTAGAAACTCAAAATTTGAGGTTCATATCTCTATCTATAAACAAGGGTGAATTCTATTTGGTGAGTTTCCTTGAAATTTCTACCTACTGTTAGATTAGGGGAATTTATTAACTCCTATTCCTAAAGTTGGTAATATAATTAGGAACAAAAATAGTTGTTCCTAAGTTCATTGCTGATGCTGAAATAAAATAATTTTCAAATCATTTTGACATCTCACAATAGGTGTAAGCTAAATTCAGTGGCATTAACGGTTTCCATTGGCAGAATTGGGTCTTCATATATCAATATAATTTGATAAGCCTTAACAAATAGTATAATTCCCTTATTGATATGAACTTAATACTAAATTCTTAAATCTACAATATGAATTTTCTAGGTGGCTCTAGGTATTTTGATATTTTTAGTAGTCTCTACCTCTTATTTCTTCTTTTATAGGAATTATATGCTCTGACAGTAAGGTGATGTATTTTTCTTACAACAAATAATCAAAGATCTCCTCTATTTTAAATATGTCAAAGGTATGCTAAACTTAAGTAGGTGGAGCTTACATTTTCCTTTTGACAAAACTTATGAAATTCCATGTCTTTGGAATTTTTCTGCAATTTAATGTCCAGCTCTTTTTGAGCTAACTTTATATATTTAGTTTATGGAAGTGTAATCTGGCATCAACTTCTCATTTTCTTAAAATGAGTGAAGAATATGTCAGCATTCTCACAACTCTTCTCAGCATTCTCACCACTCTTCTCAGTAACCTTCGACAACTCAGTTATGCTAATTTCGGGCTCAATCATAAAAATTTGAGTATAAAACAATCTTTCTATTTTATCTTAAGAAAGAATAGAATTTATGGGCAACAAAGCATACCAAGAGAAAGTAGTTTATGTAATGACTTTAGGAATAACTTGAGCTTACAGTAGTTAAATTTTTTGGAATTAGTTAATTCTCCGCATTATATGGTGAATCTAACATTGTGTTAAATAGTGTAATGACCATCTTCACAAAAACAAGTTAAATTTGGGAATGTTGTAACGATAAAGCTAAGGATTCTCATGATCAATATGTTCCGAATAAGGCTTTTAGAATTCTAAATGGGCCAAGCTATCTTAAACTAGACACGTACAATTCTTGAATAACTTCTATGATGCTTCCATATCAACTTGTAACCTTATTTGTAGTGGGGCAATAATAAGATTACAATTTACAACTACAATGTTACGCCCAAATTATATTGTGGTATACTAGCTTCAGTCTCTCTACCAAATCCCTATTTGTTAGAAATTAGGAACCTAATTGCATGTTAACCATTACCATGATAAGTGTGAGAATGCACCACAAGGTCATCCTCTCTTTTATAAGGACGGATCTATATTTCATATATGGAGGAAGTAGATGGAAATCTACTACATTCCCTAACGTCCATTATGTTAAGAGTATAATGCCCCACGAGTCCTTCAAATATTTGCTTTGCTAAAGTAGGCAAATTATTCCTAGTAAATAATATCATAGTGGTAGACAATTTGTCCTTCTCTGTCAACATTTTGATTACTTCAACCATAGAGGCTATTTTATACTTCAAATCTGAAATTTTGTTGTACAAATAATGTCATTTTGTTGTAACAATTTCAATTTCTTGGTAGTAGGCTGAAGGCGACGCTGCCTTCCCAAGATTCTATACCCTCTAGGATAAAAAGCTTTCATTCTCTACAACTATAGGGATTTCTTCCTTTGAAGTTAGAGGCAAAGTGATTTCTTTTTCATTCTATATTCCAAGCATCATGGTCCCATCAAATATGCCAAATTTTTAGTGTTAATCTAGAATTTGGACGTGTCAGGGAGGAACATCCCCAAAATTTGTTCCTAACTTCTTATATACTATATAAGTCGGCTTCAAAAAACTTTGAAGATAGAATTCTAAGCCACCAAAATAATAAAATGGGTGGGAAAGAGAGATTATTTGATTTAAGCAAAAGGAAAATGCAAGCTACAAAGGGAATTTGGAATAAAAATGAGTACACAATGTAAAGAGGCCAGGAAAAATTGTAACAAAGTGTTTTTAGAGGTTTTTTTACCGTTAAAGATTGTGCTTTTTTAAGTATGGTGTCCTGTCTTCTTCATCGTCCAAGTGTTGATGAATTTATAATTGTTTCATCCTTAAGTAGTTTTTACTAGAACTGCCCAATTTCCTACATTGTAGCTAACCACCTTTTGTTATCTCCTTAACTTCCATATCCTAGAATTCAGCCTTAAGTAGTTTCTTTACTTTCAGTCCATTTAGCCATTTTTTTATTAACTACCTCCCACATACTTCCATAAATTTAGCATATTTCTTCCCACATCTTGATTTTTTGTTGCCCATGAATTATTTAACTAAACATTTATCAAGCTTCCACTTTTAGGCTAACTCCATTTAAATGAACGACTTTTTAGGCTTAGTGAGCTAATTTATTGAAGGCTAGCAACAAAGAGATTAATGTCGTTTACCATTACTTTTATAATTACATGGAATGCTTTGTTATTAACTTGTTTCTATTTAGTGGTTTAATTTCTTTATTAATGTTTCTTTACAAGGTTAAGAAGAAAAAGGATAATAAAATATATAATAAAAATATTAAACTATTTAATTTATCAATTAATTTTTAATTTAATTATTTTAATATTTTCATCCTTTATATAGCAAAATTCAGGGTCAGTCATTAAAATGCACATTGATTAATTGATTCTTTAATTACTAATTGATATTCAAACTAGTTGTCTAATTAGTTATTTATTATTTCAACTACTGGGAAAAATTCATTTGCTAATAAATTTTATCTATCAATTTTAATCATTAAATACAATTTAACTAATATAAATCTTAAATAAATAATAAATAATTAGAATATAATTACATAGATAATTACAAAAGTTAAGAGTCCGAAGTCATATTTATTAAGCCTCATCTTTTATTGATATACATTCGATTATCTCCTCTTAAGTTATTTACTTCTCTTGAAGCCATGATTTCCTTGCATTTCTCATTTGAAGATTTTTTTTTGAAATATGAATAAATTGCATTAATTATGAATGAAATTAATACAACATTACAATTAGTTCAAAACTATTAAGCTTTCAAATAATTACAAAAGGACTATAGGAACATAACAAAAACAGACCTAAATCAACATTCTAATCTGAATTACAATTTGAATATGGGGATTGCATAATTAGTTTTAATGGAAAATTTTATGTATTCTTTGTCACAATTAGAAGCTTAAAGATTTCAAAATAAAAATATGTCGTACTTAACATAATATAGACTCTCGTCTAATCAACTTTATTAATATTTTAATTATCTAATTATGTTTTTTTCAATTTACTAAATTGAATAAAGTTGATCATATCATATTAATCAAATTAGTGCTCCAAATATTAAAAATTTGAAAGTTCCATACATTAAAATTTGAAAATCTTTATATATATAATCTTTGGTAAATTTATTTAATTGGATATTTATATTTTTCATAGAGTTAATAAATATAATTATAAGCATAAAAATACGTAACTTGAGAAGATATTTAAAGATAAAATGAAAATTTGATTGATAAGGATTACGTGAATAATATAGATGATAGTAGCAAGAAATCTTCTTTCGAAGAAGATTTTCACCAAATTAGGTCAAGTAGATTAGATGATTTATTTTTAAGAATGAATGAATACTGAACAAATTATGAGTGAATATTGGAGTCCTATTTCTAACTGAGATTTAGGCATAGGAAGTTGAATATGCTACAGAGAATGCATGTATTTTGTTTGATGTAAAGTAGCCCAACTACATTATTAGGTTCATGAAATTGAGATGATGTTGTTACAATTGATAAAGGAACACATGTCCATAATGTATTCTATATCAGTATATTCAGAAGATACAAGTTAGATTTTGACGGTTATATTCAAAAAAATTGAGACTTGTAAATAGATTAAAATGTGTGGAGAAACTAGTACAAATGGAAAGATATAAGAATAAGTCGATAAGAAATCAGGGGAAATCAAATGAATGGAGAAAATCAATTGAGAAAAGAAGTCAATTGTGAGATTGAGAAAAATATGAGGTAACATTACCTCAATTGAGGAATTGATTACTTAAGAATTTCGAGAATTAATTTGGGACATTGAGTAAATTGTGATACCTGTTTGAGTTGACAAATGCCCCTGGCAGTATGCATGGCATAAATGAATAAAGTGTTCTAACCTTGTTGGGGTCAATTAGTGACTGTGATCATAAATGATATTTTGAGTATATTCGAAAAGTAAAGAGAGCATTTTGAACATTCGAGGTTAGTCTTATTTTATCATGAGGGAAAATAATTGTATGCCAAGTTCAGTAAGTGTAAATTTTGGCTGGATCAAGTAATATATTGGGTCATATAGTACCTGAACATGGCATATTGGGAAACCTAAAGAAAATAGAGGTAATGAAGAAGAGAGAAACTCCGAGGAATATTTATATGAGATCCAAAGTTTTCTAAAATTTTCTGGATATTGAATGTTACCAAACAACTAAGGAGTTTTTACTGATCTTACCTTTGACAAAACTTCTGAGGAAAAATGTGTCATTCAGATAGACTAATGAATGTAAAAAGAGTTTTGAGGAATTTAAAGCGTTGAATAATTACAGCACTGGTGTTAACTATTCCATCTGGATTTGGAGATTTACTAGTATATAATGATGTTTCATACCAGCGATTAGGATGTAATCTGATGCAACATAATAAAGTGATTATATAAGCATCGAGATAATTAAAGTCTCATGAATTGAATTATTCAATAAATGATTTAGAATTTGCTACAATAGTAATTGCTTTGAGAACTTAGAGACATTATATGTATAGTGAACTATTTTGGATATATATAAATATACAGATCATTAAAGTTTGAGGTAATTATTGAGTTTGAAAGAATTGAATACGAGACTGAGACAATGGATAGAGTTACTTTAAGATTATAATGTACAAATGAGTATTACCCGGTAAAGCTAATATATATTTGATGTATTGAACAGAAAATCTAATAATGGAATAACACAAATTCAGATATTGAGGTTACCAAATTTAGTGCAATAAAGAGCATTGAATTGGGTAAAAATGACGGAGGTAACGTTGCATATATATGACTTGACGAATAGTGGATCGGAGAAGACGAACAACACAATCATGAATATCAGCAAGATCTTCAAAGAAAGTATAGGTCTCGGTGGCATATTCCATAGCGTTGTTTAGGTTCAAAAATCGTCTTTGCTTATACTTCGTTGTGCTTGTTTATGTTCTCTTTTTATCGATTTGTCTTACTTATGTTGTCGTCAAATTGGGTCACTTCGAGTGGATCTGGGGGTTTATGTTTGTGGTTATTTGATATCATTGTGAATGGAATTTAAGTTATTGATCCTGTGACACTTGCATTTTAATTATTTTTGGAATTTCCTGATGTGAGTAGATCTGAGATTGCGTATGTATTAGTGAGCTTGCTTTAATTCCCACACCAATCTGACTCTTGGGGTGCTAAAATGCAAATTTGAAGTATGGGAACTGCTGCTGGCCATGTCTTGATGTTGTTGATTGATGGTTTTATTCCTTACGAGACTTTGAGATTGTTGGGCCACGTTTCTGGAGCCCAACTCAGAGGTAGTATTCCATACATAAATCATAATTGTCCACTCAAATTCATCCATACAAAATCATAATTCACTAACATCAAAATAGTTTTTTTTTCACAAAGTCATAAAGGCGTTTCAAATCACAATACATCCATATCTCATACTCCCAAGATACATAAGATACTTAATCTAAAAAAAAAAACTCAAATTGAATCTAAAATCCTCATTAGTACAAAATCTAGCTTAAAATACAAAACTATGTAACCTTTCAAGCCACATTATAACAAAATCCAAAATCTCATTACACAAAGGTTACATGAACTACAAAGTCTTAAAAGTGACTAAAGCCTTGTGTCTTCCAAACATTATCTCAAATTACAACCTAAGCAAGCTTGGAATGATGCCTTGACTCTCTTTCACTTCATCTCTTACTCATCACCT
>JAOTAY010000189.1:29314514-29326675 GCA_025629805.1 Erythroxylum baracoense
TAAAATTAGAATATATGCAAATCAAATATTATTAAAAACTTACATATTAATTGTATATAATAAAATTACATAAATTAAAAATTATATTAAATTATTCTAATCTCTATCGTACTATTAGGATTGTTATATTTAATATCGTAGATAAAAAGGAATTTAATAACACTCCTCAATATAACTTGTTTACATTTTTAGTCACCTCCTTATTTGTCTCTCTCTCTCTCTCTCTCTCTCTCTCTCTCTCCCCCTTCCCTGGAATCTATTAAACTTAACAGATCAAACTATTTCTTTCTCGCTTCCCTTTCAACTTTCTATCTCATCTCTTTTAGTTCTTTTATCTCTCTCTCTCCGTGTGCGTGTGTTAGCTTTTAATTCTCAAAAACATGCAACGGTCTTTAATCCCAAACTGCTTATATTACCTTTCTATTTCTTTTTCCATCTTAAGTTAACGCTTTAAACGATTGACCTGTTGTTATTTCTGACTACTTGTTGCTTCATTTTGGTGCTCAAAGCTCTATAGTGAAAAATCTATTTTTTTTAACAATACTATCTTTAGAAATCCAGTTCATGGCAATGCTTTGACTGTGTAAATCCCCTCTTCATCTTTAGCCTTCAACAACTATGTCAGCTATAAGAATGTTTTTTCTTTTCCCAAAAACTAGCTATATTCACGTCACTCACAGCTTCTTCTCTTGCCAGCTATACGAACCTAAAGATGGAGAAATCCAGCAGTGGAGATATACGAACCTGAAGATGGAGATAGTAAAACCTGAAGATGGAGAAACGCAGCAGTGGAGATATACGAACTTGAAGATGGAGATAGCAGAACCTGAAGTTGGAGAAGAGTCGGGCAGTGCAGAAACAATTTTTGTTTAAAAGAAAACATGTTTTGATGAAAGAAGAAAACCTGTTTTCAAAGTTTACGAAAACGTCTTTTTTACGTTTTCGTAAACTTATTGCTATTTTTCTGTTTTTAGAAACCAGAAATGGCAATAACACTCGGCCAAACATGATTTCATAAAGGTTTGCTTTTTTATGAAAACCACAATAAAAAACGGTGAAAAAAAATGGAACCAAACAGGACCTTGACTTTTTAAAAAATAAAACTGTTGTAAACTATTGCCTCTAGAACTATTTTTATCCCTAAAATATAATATAAGATAAATATTATTTCAAATATTAATATTTATTTTAAATATTAATATTTGTTTAAAGATGACAAAAACACTATAGTTCAGACTAGTATGCCCTAGCTAACTCGACTTGTATCGAATTGATCAAAATTTGAGTAAAGTTCAGACTTTTAAACAAAAAAAAATTTCAAACTTCAAGTCACACTTGGGGCTTGAATTGCCAAATCCAAAACCTAAATTTTTATGTAAAATGATGTCATTTTGAATAAATTAACATCGTTTAAGCAAGAAATAAAGCTCAAACCTGATTTGATAGATATTCAGGGCAGGCGATTCGGCAAAGATTGGCCATAAACTTAGGGTTACAAGAGTTGGTAATCTGCATAACACAATACCCAATGACATCAGGAATCACAGTGCACACGCTAGCAAAGGCAAAGAAGAAGGTTTAAAGTCTCTAGTCTCCCTACCTATCCACCTCCATATCTTGCTTTTATCTTATAGTATCGACTTAAGTATTTTAATTTTACAAAATGGAAATTAGTTGGTAATTTAATTTTCCTAGACATATTCTGAATACTCATTAGTAAATAAAAAACTTTTATATTTTAAATATATATTAGCAAATAGCTATATAAATAAATATATAATATTAGTAAATACCTTTTAATAAATAGGTGACTGAAACTATAGCAACAATTATAAATGTTGCATATATAAGACTTTTTTCCAACATATTTTTAACTTTGTCTTCTTTTCTTATATATAGCAACAAATTATTATTATCGTCGCCTTTTTATATTAGTAAAGGCGACACTTTAAAAAGTGATGCGTTATATTACTTTTTAGTAACACATTTTTAAACTGTTACAAATATGTTGTTTCTTAAAGCCCTTTTTGTCGTAGTGAATCAATATTTGTTTATGTTTGATCTCTTATGGAAATCTATTCTGTAAACCACTTGACTAGTATATAGGCTGGAAACCTATGATGCAACTTTCTTAAGGCTTATCGGTGAAATATTCTACGAGCCTAGGAGTTATAACGAGAGCCTTTCTCGATTCTTCTGGTCTAACAATGCCACATACCTTTGGTTTCTACTATCCCAGCCTACCCTCTGACCAAGGGTTGCCTAGATGGTATCAAAACCATAAGTGTTATTGAATGTGACCATATTATTCTTGATAGGAGATCTTTCCATATGCCATGAGTGACTCTTTACTTGGTGATCCTATGTATCTTTCTTCAACTCTTTAAATAGCAAATCTTCTTGCCAATGTCATACTTACTCTTTCCAATAAAATAGAAAATCTAGTATAAATTACTCATCCCCCTGAAGAAAGTCGTATCCATGATAATAAGCCCATACAATTTATATTCTTGTAATTGTTCTTAGACCAAAAGTATTTGAACCATTCTTACTACAAATCGTCTGAAAGTAAAAGAGATCATCCAAAGTTTTTGTTTAGAACAGTGAGGTTTAAAGACAACAACAATAGAATAATATGCCAAATTGGAAATTTCGAAGGAACTAATCTCTCTTTGGAGGGACCCAAATCATACCCATATTCATGTTGGAGCCATTAGACTTGTTCTTACTCTCCATGGACAAAAAGGAATTCCAGCCACTGTTAGGATCTTTCTTCTTGACACTGTCGACACGACTTACCAAAATGCACTGGTTAGTACTTTGTTGACAACTCTCAATAATGGACGTGTCATTCTCACTATATCCCCTAATTTTAATATCAAGTTGGATGATCCTACTTTATTTGAAAGACTCTTAGTCCAAATCCAAATCACTAGAGAAGAACGAGACCCCACAATAATTATGGTTACTTTGCACTACCAAGTGATCTGTCGTTTACAGAATCATGTTGTAGATCTTAATTTTTCAAATTCTACATTTGATGCTCTGTATATGGTAGTAGATCGAGGTTATGATCATAATACTATCATTTAGATCTCGAAACAATTGCCACTAATGGAACTTGAAAAGCCAATGCCAACAGAATAGAACACAAACTATTAAAAGATGTTTTATGTTCATTACGGGCATTCTGTCCACATAACTCTTCCTTTTATTCTCAGGACACTAAGAGATGGATCTGTTAAATCCATCTAAACCAGGATCAATAAAGACCAATCTGGTTTCTCAAGCACATCTGATACCTATTTTAATGCTTCAACCAGTGCTATCACACAAGAAGGCAAAAATGGACCTCCAATCTATTATGTTAAACCTTATAGATGGCCTGTGTACATCAATCATCATTGTGGACATTTCATATAGGATATGGTTCCATCCATGTGTGAGTCAGATTGTGAAATATGTTTAATACTCAACTGTGATGACACAGACAGTAAAGATGAAGTCTATGTTCAAAAAAGGAAGACAAAATCTCAAAGTAAAAGAAGACAACAACTCAAAGACATTCATCGTTGTCAACTTTCCCAACACCTTCATTTAAAAATGATGACCACGATCTAGATTTAAGACCTTGGGTTATGCTTAAAGTGCTATAACATAAACCTAAGACTCTTTAAAAGCTACTCAAAGTTGTTGGAAATGAACATTTGTTCCTTAAAAACCAATTCCCAGTAGACCTCTGCTTGTTCTTTCTCCCATTCATGTTACTACTATAGTACCAATTCCTTGTATGATGATGAGATCGTATGAGAATGAATTTCCTCCTTTGGAGAGATGCACAGTTGATGCATAAAAGGTTATCTCTAACCCTTATGTTTGTTCTACATGAATAACCTCTCATGATATCCTTGTTCCCAATCCTATAGATGAAGTACTCAACTAGCACATTGACAATAATATGGCCTAAAACAAAGTTCTTCACCGCATTGATACTAAGCTTAATGGGCTTAACCAACAGACTCAAACTATTCAAAAATAAGTAGAAACATTCTCTTATCAGATCTAAAAACTATACACATCCTTGAACAATTAGATATCGCAACTTGATGTTGATCTTAGAAGATATATTGAAACACAGTAATTTGGACCTGATTTCACAAGCAAAAAATAAAAAAATACTTCAAATAATGGAAACCGACATGCAAACAGAATAATTTAAGATTGTTTATGGAGCTTATACTACAACTTTTCCAGTTATACAAACCATATATTCATCCTCATCCTATCCTGAAGTTGTTGACTATGAGAAAATGTTTAAAATGAATTATCCTTTAATTAGGTAGCATATTCATCCTACAACCAAACCCAGACCTACCAAACCTACGAAGCCCAAAATGGACAAAACTTAAGATCCATCACCTTCATATACCAAACTTGTTAATCCATAGACAAAACCATGGGAGAATAAAACTCTACCTTCTTCACCACCAAAAATCCAACATTCTCCATCCACTGGAAAAGATAAAGCTCCTCACTAAGAGTTTATTGTAACTCTTTCACTAGTATCTATTCTAGAAAAAACTGGAGAACACACATCTGAGGATTTTGATATATCTGAACAATCTTTAAAAGAATCAGAGCAATTTGCTGATTTATCTAAATTAGCTTAGATCATGATGACTATGCCTGAAACATCTTAACCAACTGAAGTTGAACTAGATATCAATAAAGCTGAATCTACAAGAGATGAACCATTCAGACCCTCACCACCACTAGTACAAGTACCACTAACCATACTTGCTTCAGGACCCTAGTTTACTTTTGATGATCTTCTGCCCAAAAAATGGAGAAAACATCTTTATAAATTTGGAGATTGGACCGATTTACAAATGACTTAACCAAACAATCCCTTACAAGATATTTTATCTGAGTTTACTTCTCGTTTTATTGTTACTTTACGAAAATGGTGACAAAGTCTAGATGACTATCACAGACTCCAGTATATTCAAGTCACCTCTCCAGGAATTATTTTTAGACGCATCCATAAAGAATTCATCAGGGATTTTTAGCTCATTGACAAATAAATCAGGTAAGAATACTTTGAAATGAAGTGATGTTCATTATACAGTAGAGATTTACAAAAACATTTTCAACATATGGTGGAAAGATAATATTTTCTTATTGGTTTTAAAGATGTCAATCTCTATTATGCATTCATCTCATCTGTTTGATAAGAACTACAGTCTGAACTCCAAAGAACTATTGCAACCTTACGAAGAGATATGAGAGAAATATCTCTTAGAGAAATCTATCAGCTTATCTTAGCTTCTCTTGATAAACTTTGTAACCAACAAATGTTTTTCAAAAACATGTTAAAAAAAGGTCCTTTTCTGAAAAAGGTTTACAAAAATCCTTATTTGAAGTTCAAAGAGAAAAAGGATTATGAATGTCACAATAAAAAGAAGTATCATTATAAGAAAATCTCTTTAAAAAGTTTCACAAATCCCAAATTCCCAATGAAGGTTATCATAATCCATTTAAAAGAAGAAAAGAACACAGATTTGTCTGATTCTTTGAAAGACGAGCTTCACAGGCAAAAAAGACAAATCGTTGTTTCATTTATGGCAAACTAAGACATTATGCTCATTAATGTCACAATAAGACCAAAAGAGATTTTAAAATGTTGGAATCCATTGAGACTATAATGTTTATCTATGATAATGACAATATTGAAGACTTCATTGAAGAACAATTTAGTGAAGATAAGGAAAAAAATTGTTACTCCAATTAACTCTTATGATGATGAGTTTGAATCCTCTAACGACCTAATGGATGAAGATACTAAGGATGATTACTCACACATGCTACAATAAACATGTTTGAAGGTAAATTCAAAATCTATCATTGTTCCTCGTCCTTATGTCCATATCCAATTGTTACAATAGGATAAATATGATAAGTCAATCAAGGTTATTGGATATATGGAAACTGGATCCTGTCAGAGTATTATAAAGCCCAACATCTTACCTCCTAAAGCCTAGATATTAAATGAGAAATATTTCACTGCTGCTGATGGTAATTCATTCAAATTTAGGATTATTACCAAAAGAAAAATAGGGATAAGATTTTTCCCTGATTGTGTTGTATGAACTAAAGTTCTTAACAATCATCTATTTGGCCTAGAGATCCTAATTGGTATAAATGTCTATTGTAAAGCATCTCCATTACAAATCTTACCCAAAGGGATTAAATGTCAAGCTAACTTCAGTGCCTACACAGATATACACAATATGTTTGAACTCAGCTAAGTACCTCCTTTATATGAAATACTATGGGATCAATTTTTAAAGCAATTTCTTGAGACCTATGCATAATTCTCTCATCCTAATCCTCTTTAGAAAAATCCAAAATTCTTCATTCATATACCATTTAAGAGGAATGAAGACATCAATCCTACTAAGGCTACTCACCCTGGCATGAATCCTGATGACTTAAAGTTAATACAAGAAGATTATGCTATCTTACTCTAACAAAGATTAATTAAATCCACAAAATAAGATTAGGCATGTCAAGCTTTCTATATGAACAAAAAGGCGGAACAAAAGAAAGAAAAAAAGAGTTTGGTTATTGATTATGAACCTCTGAATTCATTCCTTTAAGATGATAAATTCCCACTATCAAGATCAACACTCAAGTCTTGCTTCCCAAAGAAGTAACAATTTTTTTCAAAATTTAACTTAAAAGTGAAAATTTGGCAATTAGGTATAGATCCACAAGAAAGGTGCAAAACAACCTCTATATTCAAAATGCTCAATACCAAATGACATTATTATGTCATTTGGACTCAAGGTTGCCCCATCAATATTCCAATAGGCTATAACAAAAATTTATAAGCCCATTCTTTCCAGTACCCAGATCTACATTGATGATATACTCTTATACTCCAAAACCCATGAAGATCATAAGGCTCTACTTTAATCATTTTTGGATCTTAAAAAAATATGAAATAATGCTCTCAACAAAAAAAAGCCATATTGGAACAACCTAAATAAAATTTTTCGGTATGCATTTTTACGATGGATTTTGTCAACCTAGTCTATAGATCGTTATTGAGCTATTAAATTTTTCTAATGAAAATCTCACCATAAAACAAATCCAATAATTCCTTGGAATTTTAAATTACATCAAAGATTTCATCCTCCCGTGGCTAATTACACAACTACCTTATCCAAATTTTTGAGAAAGAATCAACCATCAAGAAGTAAAGAACAAACTAGAGTTGTCCAGCACTCAAAACAAGCAAGTTAGAATCCATTTCCTTGAAAGATTCCTAAAAAAGGTCAATGCATCATTCAGATAGATGCTAGTGACCATCATTGGGGTGCTATATTAATAAAGATTGATAGGAAAAGACATTATTGTGTCTATGCCAATGTCGAATTCAAAGAATCAGAAAAACACTATTATACCATCTATAAGGAAATCTTGGCAATGAAAAAGGGCATTGAAAAATTCAATTTCCACCTCAGCATTTATCACTTTCTGATTGAAATGGACAATACATCTTTCCAAAGATTCTTCAACCCAATAAGAAGATATTTCCTGATAGCCAATTACTTCATTGGTAAGATTGGTTTTCATGCTATAAATTCACCATTCACCATATCAAAGGTCAGCATAACATCCTTATAGATTTTCTCTCTTAATGTAGAAAACCAATATAATTTCTCTCTCCCATCCTTAAGAGACCAGCTACTCTCATTCTCCCCATCATAGAATTTCTACAGTATGCTAGGATCAATAAATCTTTCCCTCCGATCACTAAAAGTCCTCCAACCACACTAGATGACATTATTGTTCTCCTTTGAAAAAGTCTATTTTACTACCTCCATCTTGTTCTCACTACTTTGAACATTCCACCACACCCGCATTAGTTTGACATATTAACACCTTATCAAATCCTTTACCTTCTTTATGAATCCCTTTATGAGATAACAATGTGGCATTTATGGGCCTTATCTGCCTTATATACATACCCAATTTCCTTTTCTTCTTTGTATGTGTATAAATATCTTAACAATCTAATCAATGTTAGCTCTCTCCTATGGACATTTCTTGAATGGTTCCAACCTGAACCTAAATGGCTTATTTAGCTTAGACACATCCTTAACAGATATCATCTATAAGACATTCCTTTATCTTACTAAAAAACCCAGTCTATCTTCATTATCCACCTTCCATATAGCTTGACTGTGAATGGTTATATTTGCACCATTAATCATTTTCAACTTTGGAGAACTTCCATCTACTTGCAAAAACATCAGAGAGACTTGATACGTGATCTATATCATTTTCTAGATGAACTAAATCATCATCTCAAAACCACCAAGTCAACTACTTGTACATTTTTTAGTCCATACCCAGGTGACTTTGCCTTTCTAGAGCCCATTTCTCCAACCACTGCATATTGGTCTTCTGTTGACCAATTTGCTTATGTAGGATTTAATATGATGATAATAGTGGACCTCGATCTCTTTCTACATCTGCCTATTAATATATTCCTTCTTATCTTTTAAGAATATAAGTGGGACCCAATGTTTCTAATAATTCTTACTTTTTTTATTTTAGTTTAAATTATTGTACTATGAGAGAATCTTTTCTAAACGTTGTTTGTCCCCATTTCTTTCACTTAGACTATAAAAATAAGGTTTCTCTTCAGTTGTTGATCATCATAAAAATTCAATAAAAATAACTTGTGTTTTTTATTGTTTGGCTTCTTTCTAAGTTCTTCCTCAATTGAAAGCTTAATTCTTGAATAATGTAGCCCCAATCATAAAGAAAGAAAATTACGCTCTAAACTTGCCTCTTCATGAGGATCCTGTGTATCAGAAAGTCTTGGATTATAGATCCTGTTTGATGTCTGAAGTTAAACAAGGAAAGATTGGTCAGTTTAGATTTCTAAAAGGCAGGCCTTGAAAATTGACACCCAAACAGAAAAGAAGGGCTTGTGTCTCAAATAGCATATCTAAAATCTGACCTACATTCAATCTTTGTTTATCTTTGATCTCTTATGAAAATCTCTTTTATAAACCACTTGATTAGTATATAGGCTAAAAACCCATGATGCAACTCCCTTGAGGCTTATTAGTGAAATATTCAACGAGCCTCGATTCATATGGTTTAACAATGCCATATACCTTTGGTTTACACTATCCCTATGTGCCCACTAACTAAAGATTGATTGAATGCACCACTTCTTGTGATTTATGGCTGAAATTAAAGAGTCATTTTTTTCAACAAACAACCTCCTGTTTCATGATATCAACTTATCTCCAGACTCTAGCTTCCTCTGAAGAAGACCTCAAAGTAATCAGCGGTCCTATTTCAAATAAAGATTTGGTGGTATTTGTTGGTGATTGACAATCTCTATTCTTTAATAATATGTTAGAATAATTTAATTGTTGAGATTTTTCTTTAATATTTTGGTAATATTTTTAATCCTATTTTCCTATAGGTTCATATTGTTAATGGCAAAGTATTGTTAGGCTAAGATGTCAGTCTACAAATTGATGTTTATTAAAAATAAAATACCTAGTTGTTCATCTTACTTCCATTTCACTCCTAATTTCTCTTATTATTATTATTAATACCCATTTGCTTCCTCTTATTATTGTTCATCAGTGGTATTAGAGTTATAGCGATTAATAGCTCAATCCAAGTGTCTATGCCCATTTTGGAGGGGAAGAATTACAATCAATGGACAATCCAAATGAAGGTACTTTTCAATTACCATGAGTTGTTAGGTTTCGTGGAGGATGGTTATGATTAGCTTGGAGAAAGTGCAACTGGTGCATGAAAAGCTACTCACTATAAAAACAAGAAAAAGGATAAGAAAAAATTCTATTTCATTCATCAAGGACTGACAGATGAAGATTTTGAAAAGATTACAAGAGCAACCACATCAAAGAAATCTTGAGATACTCTAATGTTGACATTTGAAGGTGCAGATAGAATAAAAAAGGTAAGACTACAAACCTTAATACTTCAGTATAAAATCTTTCAAATGGAACCCTTTAAAACTATAACAGATTATGTGAGTCAACTTCTTACTTTGACAAACCAATGAAAATATATGGAGAAAAGCACAAAGAGAAAGACATAGTAGAAACGATTTTGTGATAGTTAACTTTTGAATTTAACCATATTGTGGTGGCTGTTAAAGAAGCCCATGATCTATCCTTGATGTTTGCATATGAATTTTCTGACACTTTGCAAGCCCGTAAGCAACATATGCATTAGAAGAAAGCTAGGAAGCCAATCAAGAAAGCCTCACAATCCTAAGTTTCCATTAAAGCTGACCAAAATGGGGAAGAAACCAAGAATCATGTTGGTTCTCATAGAAGAGGACAATGAGGTGGTCAAATCCAAAATAATTGTAGTCATCGTGATCACAACAACAATTCTAGGATTGGAGGCAACTAAGATGAAAGTTAGTGATCAAAAGAGATCAAATTCTACTCGATATACAAAAGGTCATGATCGTGGATGCACTGAAGGATGGTATAACAAGTCAAATATTGAATGTTTTATATGTCATAAATGTAGCCATTATGCAAATGAAGGTAGAAAGAAAGGAAGTAATCAATTGTACAAGAAAATGATGGTGATGGTGATGGTGATAGTGGTTATGCTCTCTTAATGGTTACTGCAGTTAGTAAGTCATAAAAACATCAAACAAGGTTTCTTGATATTGGATGTAATAACCATATATTCAGCAAAAGGGAGTTATATGTAGATATTGATGAATTCTTCCATACGAAGGTCAAGTTTGCAGATGACAGTACCATTTTGGTGATGAGAAAAGAATAGATTCTTATCATTTTAAAGAATGGAGACCACAAGTATATTTTATATGTCTTCTTTGTACTAGGAATGAAGACTAATTTATTGAGTGTAGGTTAGTTGTTGGAAAGGAGTATGCCATGAAACTTTAAGATTGCAAGTTCTCTATTTTTTATTAATAAGGTACATTCATTCTTAAAGCACCTTTAATGAAAAATTGTATGTTTCAAGTTGATATTTATGGTGGTGCACATAAATGTCTCAATGTAATTATGAAACATGATTCTTGGTTGTGGCATATACAGTTAGTTCATTTAAATTTTCAAAGCTTCAAATTACTTTCTTAAAGAAAAAATGTAAAGGGCCTGCTAAGTATAGATCACCCAAATCAGTTGCGTGAAGCATGTGTTCTTGGAAAGTGAAGTAGGTTACCTTTATAGCTAGAAATAATTAGTAAGGAACCCAACCATTTGAACTTGTTCATTCTAAATTTTGTGGTCTAATAAATGTTGAGTCAAATGGCAATAATAGGTATTTATTGACTTTTATTGATGATTTCACCCAAAAAAATTATGGGTCTATTTTCTACAAAAGAAGTTTGAAGTGTCTGATTGTTTTAAGAAGTTTAAGACACATGTTGAAAAAATAAGTGGTTGTCTCATTAATACATTTCGTACTGATGGTAAAGGTGAATACATCTCCAATGAATTCAATTTTTTTTATAAAGATTAGGGAATACAACATGAAGTAACTTTTCCTTACACTCCTCAACATAACAAAGTCATTGAATGAAAAAAAATATAATCATTTTAGAAATGGTGAGAGCATGTTAAAAGCCAAGAGAATGCCAAACTCATATTAAGGTGAAGTTTTCTTATGTTCTGTTTATATTATGAATAGATCTTTAATAAAGGAGTTCCAAATCTCACTCTAGTAGAAGTTCTAAATGATGTTAAGCCAAGTGTGAAACATCTAAAGGTGTTTGATGTTGTTTTCTTTGCTCCTATTCGAGCAAAAACAAGGAATAGATGAGAAAGGTAAAGACTAGTTTTTGTTAGCTAAAAGCGAGGAGTATACAAGCTTTACAACCTTATTACAAATAAAGTAATTGTTAGTCGGGATGTGACCTGTGTTAAAGAAGAAACATAGGACTAGAATAAGGATGTTCAACTTTAAAATCATCTTGTTTCCCTCTAAGAACAAGTTAAAGTTGTTAAGTCAAGAGGACTTCACGATTATTAGTTTTGGTGACAATCAAATAATAATAATATTAGAAATAAATGAACTATTTTGATAAGTGTGTTAAGTGTGCAGAAAAA
>JAOTAY010000189.1:29328545-29355094 GCA_025629805.1 Erythroxylum baracoense
CATTCACTTATCTATTATGCATGTGCATGTATGCATATGTCACTGTTCACTAGCAATTGGTGAGGGGATGTTACATTAACAAAGCTAGTTTTGCAACTTGTGAAGAAACAAGGTAAAAAATTGGGTCTTCCCATTGGCAAACTCAAAAATTTCAAGCAAGCACCTATCAACCTTGAAACTTAACCCTAGGATCCTTATTCCTTATTTTTTTTAGATTGTTATTTATATGTCTTGACCTATATTTTAGTCTTAGATTCTCATACTTATTGCTCCTGTGGTTATGTGGTTGATATATTATTCTTGAAAAACTCAACTTTGTTACTTGAGACATGGTGTTGATATTTTGTATGTGTTTCTACATGTGCACATTTCTGTATATGTTTCTTATGCAATTTATTTAAGTTACTAAATGATAATGATTTTCTTAATTAGTTACTTTTGGTTTGTTATCATTAAAAAAGGGAATTTGTTGACCCCATTGATGATTTTGATGATAACACCAAATGTCCCTAACTTCACTTATGTGTATTAAGCATGACTACTTTACAACTAGCTAAGTGATCATTTAAAGATGTTGATGTTGTCATAATGATGATAAATGCATTATTGATCTTAGCTAAGCTTGGAACTGCATGAAGATTAAGTGTTCTTATTATATTTTTATTTTACTTAGGTTTATCTTTGTGTTAAGAGTTTGTTTTGTTAAGTAACCTTATAAGGCAACAAGAAATATTGAAGGAAACAAGCTCTTATCCACAATGTTGTTTCTCTAAGAAACAAACAATGAAAAATATAAAGGAACATATTGCATAATACTCTACAATAAATGGAATAAATTTTGCATGAAATATTTCCTATAAAACCTTGATATCTTAATGGATTTTTTTGACAAAATCTGCTTTAAAAAGATATTATTTTTCAGCTAAAAACTTCCTATTTTTTCAAAAAAATTCAGATAAGATTTTATGGAAAAAGGGGTTTTATTTGTTTCCAAATTGTGAAGAAAAGTCTGTCTTTTTGGAAACATGACTAATTTTGGTGATTATTTTTCTCTAAGTAAAATTATTCCAACAGTTGGTACGTTTGATGGGGTGAATTGGTTGTATTTCCAAAATGTAGAATTGGTTGGTTTTCTAGGGTGCCTAGGAGAATTTCCTTTTGTAAAATATTTTTGCAATTATCCTGAACATTTTTCATGGCTTTTCAAATCCTAAACTATATTTATAAGAACATTTTATATGGTTAGAGTTAAAGGTAATTATGATTTAGCTAAAGAGAGCATTTGTGAATATAGGTCGAATTCCAATATGGTGATCCTTCCTTGACATGTTTCTTGAGGTGTTCCTTCTTTTCCAAGAAAGGTTGCTTAACTTGATTGTTCATAGGATGTCTTTTTGCTTATTTATAGAAGAACAATTGAGTTACATTTTGATAAGCTTTTTCTTGTTAAGTATCAACTCTTAGGAAGGCTATATTACTTGCATTTACATAAGGTGACAGTAAGTTGTGTAGGATCGAGATAGAATAGTGGTTCTGCTTGTATTATACTTTTATTGGCTCTTTGCTTAGTGAAACTTTTGAGTTAAAAATCCCATAATATCATGTTTTTACTCTTGTTTAAGTTGTAAGAGGTTTCTATGTAAAAATCTTGTGTCATTTGTTTTACTATTTGTTATCACTTTACTTCCATATATCAATAAGCAAGTAAAGAGACACACTAAGTGATTGACAAAGACACAGGTGCACACTAAGTGATTGACAAAGACACAAGTGAAGAACAAGGTTCTTAAAATAAAAGTTTGTAATTGCGAGAAATTTTTTAAGTTCTAATAACTCGATTCAATGCTTCTTAATTTATTGTCCTATGTTAACATTTAATCATTTTCAACAATTTAAAATCACCACTAAAAATGCATTCTAAACTATAATAAAAAATGTCAATATGATGGAGCCTTTGAACTCAGTAAGTGCACATTTATCTTGTTTCTCACCATTTTTTGTGCCATATATCTATTCTCACACTCCTCGACAAAATGATATCACTAAATAAAAATTTAATATATTACTAAAACTAGACACACTCTTCTTCTCTATGCCTTCTAACTTAAGCCTTCTTGATTCGTAGCCTTCTTAATCATTGTCTATCTCTTTAACCCTCTTCCCACCCATGTCTAATATTATAAATCTCCTCATGAATTTCTCTTTTCTATAAAACCAAATCTTTCGCACTTTTGAGTTTTTAACTACACCATTCTCCCTTCTTTAGATCCACTCCTCATGATAAAATCACTTCTAAATCCACACCATATGTCTTTTTAGGGCATTCTATAATCCAAAAGGTCATCGCTACTTTAAACCTCAAACCCATAAACTATATAGTTTTTTCCATATTTAATTCCTTGAAATAAGCTTTCTTTATGCCTCCACTCCTACTGGGAAACCCGCTTTGTTACCTCCTTCTCAAGCCACCCTACCTTTTTACCTTATCTACTCCACAACCTTCATATCCTTTGCCTACCTCACCATCATCCCTACCATCTTCTCCATCCGTCCATTCTCGTCATCCCATGATCACTAAAACACATGATTTTGTTGAGAATACCCATATATGAGTGTCCCATATCAAAGAAAAAGGGGAGAAAAGACTAACATATAACCCTAGTGGACTATTCCACCTATTGTCAATTGGTTTTTAGAAGGAACTTCAATTGGGTTGTGTGTGGTCTTACTTTCCTACTCTTGTGGGCCTGTAGGCCCCTTGCAAATTTAACATGGTATTAGAGCCCATGGAGATTTTGATCTACTGTTTACCCTAGAAAGGGGCCTATCATTTAAGCAACTCTCTGATGAGGACTGTTTACATACTTCTCCAGATTGCCAAGTTAAAAAAGGACTCACATGTGAGTGAGAGTGTTGAGAATACTCACATGTGAGTGTCCCACATTGAAGAAAGAGGGAAAAGAAGACTAATATATAAGCTTAGTGGACTATTCCACCTATTTCTAATTGGTTTTGGGAAGCATTTTCATTTGGGCTGTGTGTCGTCTTATTTTCCTACTCTTGTGGGACTGTAGGCTTATTGCAAATTTAACAGATTGCTCACATATTCTTAATTTCATTTACACCACCACCACTCAATCTTCCAACTTTTACCTCATTTATCCAAGTAAGTAAGTTTCCTCATTGGCGCTAAGATATATTTGATGAGTTCACTATCCTCCATCATAATCAAACTTCCCTTATCCTATCACCACTTAATGTCAAAATTGCTAAATATAAATGGATCTTTTGAACTAAACGTAAATTTGATGACTTTTTTATTGTTACCAAGCTCACCTTATTAACAAAGACTATCATTAATCACTAGGTGTGACTACACCAATACCTTCAGTATGTCTCCAAACCTACTATCATTCATCTCATTCTCACTCTTGTTCTCACAAATAACTAGTTTATTAAGCAATTAGATTTTAACAATTTCTTCCTTTATGACAACCTTTAAGAACTAGTTTATATGAGTCAACATCTTAGTTTTACTGACCCTCACAATCTAAACCATATATGTCTTCTTGACAAAGCCTTCTATAGTCTGAAATAAGTTTTTCAAGCTTGATTTGATTAATTAATTCAAAAAATCCTTAAAATTCACTTCACTCTATAAAATCTAACCCTTCTCTCATCATTTATTTCACTCCATCTCACACCACCTACCTCTTAGTTTATGTGACTGACATGTTGATTATAAGTTCTTAACAAACTTCCATCATCACTTTGATACATGAGTTAAGCACTGCCTTTTTTATTAAAAACCTTAACCTGCCTCACTATTTTCTTAGTGTTAAAGTTATGACCACACTTATTGACCTTTTTTTACCCAAACTAAATAAATTAAAGACCTCCTTAACTACACCTTTCGTAATTCTTCTAAGCATATACCCATACCTATGACCCCCCCCCCTCTTCCTCCCTCTAAAAATTACGGCACATCACTCTCTAACCCCATAGAGTACGATAAAATTATTAGTACTCTTAAGTGTATTTGTCTTACTTACCTAAATATCTAGTTTGCCATTAGCAAGGTGTCATAATTCCTTCATTATCCTACCCATATTCACAAGTTTGTAGTCAAAATAATTCTTTAATATATACAATCCAACCTTCTTATGATATTCACCTTATTAAAGCTAGCTCACTTAACCTATATGCCTACTATGAAGTAAACTAGGTTGGTTATTTTAATAATTGGTGCCTCACCTCTAGTTACTATATCTTTTTGGGTGCCAATCTCATCTCATAAAGCGCCAACAAGTAAGCCATTATTGCTCGCTTTGATTGTAAAGAATTGTGTTATATTTCTTCCTTACTTAGTAGGATTGGCTTGTCTCATCTCAATCCCACCTTATGGTGTGACAATCTTAGTACCACTTTTCTTACTACTAACCCAATTTCTCATATTCACACAAAGCATATTAAGATAAATATAGTTACAAAGGTCTTTTTAAACACCAAACTTATCCACCAGTCGCGCCTACCCCTTTGTACAGTAATCTTACTTAGGTTCGTTTAAGTAAGACTCAGTCTTTCTCACGTGATTATTGACCAACTATCCTTATTTTCGAATGCCTCACGACCCTCACAGTTTCGCTCTCACACTCGCAAGAAACTACAAAAGTAATAGAATATTCAAAGGCAATAATAAAGAAAGAAACAGGTACAACAATAATGTCAACCTTTATTACTTCCCTTAAAGTATATAAAGGATGCTCTCTCAATCTTAGAGTGTCTCTCTATCTCTTTTGTCTCTGTGGGAGGAGCAAGGCTCAAATGAGCTATATATAGACATTAAGACTTAAAGGACAAGCTAGAATCCTAACAGAACTTTACTACCCAATATCACATCTTATCCTATCAAATTACATCATTATCCTATAATATAACATCCCCATCTAAATAGGACTCTATCTGATAAGGTCTATCTACATCCCAACTAACAAGATAAAAGATTACACATGATCTATCCCAATCCACGACAATTTCTACTATCTTCAAATGATCCTCCCACGTGGTTTTTATCCTTTAGAGCTGATGTTTATCCTTCGTGATCTTATCCGCCACATCATCCACGATCTCTCCATGATCTCTATCCGTTAATGATGAGTCATCCAAGCCAAAGCCAGTCTTAGCACACTGGTTCGATCCAATACTTACTCATGTCAAGTCCATTAACCATAGTCCTTCCATTTGAGCATACACTAAGTCCTTAATCCATCAAAAACTTAGCCTTAGCTATGTCATCTCGTATATGATCTGAAACTCTACCAAAACTTGCACCATATTTGTTCAAACTTGCTAAGTCACCTTAGAGCTTTCGCATGCCTCAGCCATGCATACCTAAGTCCTGTCTCCAGCTAGCTGTGAAGTACTTTCATGTGCTAAGGGGCTAACAAAACCACCCCCACCATATGAATTCTACACCCCCATTGAACTAGTCTAAAGGTCACCTAATCTTTGAACTACCACATGGTCGTATCTTTCTCCCATGTAGCTTTTGTGATCGACTTTTCCTTCCACTAGATTAAGAACTCTGTCTGTCGATTCTTCTTATGCTACCTTACTGTTCGATGATCCAAGATCTTCTCTACTTGATCCTCGAACCTTTTTTCTCACAATCGGTGGAGCTCTCTTTACTTAACTCCTATTCAGATCGGATGCATCCTCATGGTAAGACTTGAGAAAACTAACATAAAAAGTAGGGTGTACCTTTAATCTCTCGAGCAACTTCAACCAGTATGCCACATTCTTCACTTTACTCAACATTTTAAATGGTCCATTGTACTTTGACACCATTCTATGATGCACTTGCTTGCTTGAGATCTTTTTCCAAATCTGTGGGGTAAGTTTCAATAGTACCTTATCTCTCACGTCGAACTCTAATGATCTCCTCTATAAGCCCACTTGCTTCTTCATCCCTCAAGAAGCCTTGCAAAGACTATCCCTCGCGTCATCTAACAACTCTTACTTTTCCATTGTGAATTTGTACACTACAGGACACTTGCCACCTGTCCTTTGTTGTGCAATCTCATCTCATAGATTGGATTGTTACAATGGTCTTCTTAAGCACTAAACTTATCCACATATCACGCCTATCCTTTTGCACGGCAATCTTACTTAGGCCCATTTAAGCAAGACTCAACCTTCCCCCTGTGATTGTCGACCAATAATCCTTATTTTTGAATGCCTCACGACCCTCACAGTGTTTCACTCTCACACTCGCAAGAAACTACGAAAGCAATAGAATATTCAAAGGCAACAATAAAGCAAGAAAGAGATACAACAATAATGCCAACTTTTATTACTTCTGTCAAAGTGTAGCTCTCAATCTCAGAGTGTCTCTCAATCTCTATTGTCTTTGTATGAGGAGCAAGGCTCAAATAAGCTATATGTAGGCATCAAGGCTTGAGGGACAAGTTAGAATCATAACAGAACTCTACTACCTAAGATCACATCTTATCCTACTAGATTATATCATTATCTGATAAGATAACATCCTCATCTAAATAGGACTCTATCTGATAAGGTCTATCTACATCCTAACTAACAAGATAAAAGATTACACATGATTTATCCCTATCTACGAAGATATCCACTATCTTTAGATGATCCTCCCGAGTGGTCTTTATCCTTTAAAGCTGATGTTTATCCTCCATGATCTCCTCCGTCACATCATCCAAGATCTCCCCATGATCTCTATCTATTGATGATGAGTCATCTAAGCCAAAGTTAGTCATAGCACACTGGTCTGATCCAATGCTTACCCATGTCAAATCCATTAGTCATGATCTGTCCATTTGAACATACACTAAGTCCTTAGTCCATCAAAAACTTAGCATTAGCTATGTCAGCTCATACACGGACTGAAACTCTACCAAATGTCACATCATGCTTGATCTAACTTGTTAAGTCACATTGTAGCTTTCGAATGCCTCCGCCATGTATGTGATCCAGCTAACCTTCCACCAAAATCCCGTCTCCATCTAGCTGTGAAGTGCTTTCATGTACTAAGGGGCTAACAATTGGCTTATCTCATCTCAAACCTACCTTATAGTGCGACAATCTTAGCGCTACTTTTCTTGCTACTAATCCAACTTCTTATACTCACACAAAGCATATTGAGATAGATATTTACTTTGATCGTAACTTAATAGTTAAAAAGCTTTTCTTTATTTAGTGCATCGTGGCTACTAACCAAATCATTGATATTATAACTAAAGCTCTAGCCACTTTTGTCTTTCGTGCACTTCAAGACAAGCTCACAATTATTCCAATTATAAGTTTAAGGGGGACTAATAGCATATAATGTTTTCTTGAACATTATTGTTAATTTTTAGGCACTACATTTTTAATTCTTAGCAGTCAATTTAATTATATATATTTTTTCATATTAATTATATTTTTTTAAGAATACACCTCGTATATATAAGGTGCCTTACACCCTGTAAAATAATTAATTAACCAATAAGACAACTACGATGAGACAGTAATTAACAATAGGATTCTGTTACAATGGAAATTGTTGACACCTATATATGCTTGCCTTTGGTTTTTCTACAAAAATTAACAACTGTGACCGTTCCACGTATCAGTATCGTTTTCCATACAACTATAGTTAAACAACTAAATAATGTTTCCTTGGTATTATATTATAAAAATAAATTAAAATATATATATTTATAGATCTATCATTAAGAATCTTCTTACTGGAACTATTAGGCTAAATAAATATTTATACATCTATCATTAAGAATCTTCTTACTGGAACTATTAGGCTAACTTTCATTATTTTACTTTACTACTAATCTCATCTTAGTTATTTTGCATTTTTTTTTGTATGTATTATATATAAATAAAACTACAAATAAAATCAAAATACAACAAAAAATGGTGATATTAAAATTATTGTATAAGACTTCAACCTGTTATAATTCTGATTTATTTTCTACAGCTATAGAGTTAAAAAATTAGGCAATCTAAGCATTAAAATTTGACAAGAAATGGCCGGCATGTAGGGCACCTATTCGCATAAATTTAGTTGTAGCAAGGGCAACTTTTGAAGACAGAAATTTATGATGTTAAAGCCTCAATAACTAAGGTTTGCCTCGTTTGAATCTAGAGCCACCTCCTGATATTAGGTTCAAGGCACGGTTAATTATTTTTTATTTAACATATAAACAAAACCTTTTTAAGGTTACCATGTGCAAATTAAAGGATTGGTTTGGATGATAATCTTTGTTTAGTTGGTCATCGTGAATCAAGAAAGATTTGCGGGTGGGTGTGATGTTTTACACTTACACTTTGACCAAAACAGTGCCTTCCTAGGAAAAACAAATGTTGTAGCTTCTAATTTCATAGTTCTTTAATAAGTTCGTAAATTAATTTTCTTATCAATAATATAACATGTAAACCTCTCACGGTTTCTTGTACAAATATGAAGTCGACTTTGAACTTGTATATTTAAATCTACATCTTAAATTAAGATAATGATCTCTTTTGTTTTTTTTTTGGTAAATTCAGATACTGATTTTGGACAACCTTTCAAGCTGATCATTATCAGGATACACAAATTTTATACAAAACACGTTCCAGGTTTTTCTACCATTCGTTGATTGTCTTTCTCCTTGCTACGTATCGAATCCATTTTGTGTTCCTCTGATTGTACTTTTCTTGGTTCTGTTGTCTATGTTTTGTAAAGCAAATACAAAATTTTAAAACTATTATACTAAAGAAAAAAACTTTTAGAAGTTCTAATCTTAAAATTCAACGTAAGTTGTCGATTGTAAATTGTAATGGCGTATAAGGATAAACCTTATCCTATAAAAGTTGTACAATAATTTAATGAAACAAAGGTATTTGTTTTTAATTTTTTGAAAAATTCCTTTAGTCAATTTTATCTTTATTTATAATTAAGAATTAACTAGTTTTTCAAAAGTTATAATATATTACGTTCCATATTTGTATTGGCTAGTCGACAAGACGTACATATGAACCAAGAAAACGTAACTTTGACATTTCAATGAAGACTTGGCGGAACAGACACGCCAAATGTCACCAGGATCACTAATTCATGATCCTCACCATAGGCCAAAGTTATTCACTCGATAATTTGATTTCTTGCTACTTGATAATGGTGAGAAGGAACACAACATCCTTCTCACTAAACTGTGTTTGCTAAACAGGTATTAGCGTGATTTTCTTTCCTTTTGAGTCTCTTAAATTCAATCAAAGCCATATCTTTATATTCTATTCTGACTTCACTATCCACGACAAAGGGCTCGCAAGTTTTGCAATATTATTTAAAATGAAATAACATTATGTTTAACTTAATTTGAGAATTCCATCTCAAAAGATGAAATTTTAAAAAAACTTAGAGATATGATCCAATTAGATTTAAATTTTAAGATAATACCTTATAATAGAGTCATATTTTAAAATATATTACTGGTTATGACCAGTAATATATTTTTTAAAAAATTAGTATATGATATCAATAAAATCACATATTTAGACAAGACATTTTTAAAAATATTATCTTATTAATTTATCTAAATTAGTACTTTAACTTATTAACCTAAGTACGGACCATAAAATTATTATATAATTGAGATTATTGATTTAATGAGTATTAATATATAATATTTATGTTTCATAGTGAAATAATATGAATTACGTCCAATCAACGAGAGGGTATTGTACATAGAATTTCTTTTAGTAAGTGTAAATCATATGACAAAGAAGTAATAAATGTATAATATATCCATGCTCATCTTAATAAATTCAAGTCAAGTTGTCTAAATAAGTTTGTCATTACGTATTTTGAAGTGTAATGAAGATCATTATACAAAAACTTGATAGAAATTATCCCTTCTTTGATTTTCTCAAGCCGAACTTCACAGTAATTTTCTTTTGTAATACTAATGATTTTTCGAAGAGTAGGTTATGGGCGCTAATTGTTGTTTGCATATAAAATAGGTACCCAGGGGGTATAAGGAGTTTGAGAATAAATTAATGGGTAAGGAATAAAAACTTAGGTTGGTTATTTTTTATGATTGAATGCACAGTTTTTGGATATCTCACTTTTTGGTATAACTCTATACTCCTCATTTTTAATCATTTTTAATATACAAAAATTATTAGTATTTAAAAGCTATCTCATTAATTACATTTATCATATTTTAAATCCTAAATAAAATATATTTTAAATAGATATAAATTAAAAATATGTTTAACTATTAAAATTTAAAAGCTCTGCTCTCCTCTTAGAAATGTTTGACAAGTATTTTGTTGGATATCCACCCATCAGCCATCCGTCACATCCCTAAAATAAACCACATTATGTTAGATCATCAGGAGACACTGGAAATTAGCTTGACTGACTTAGGCTATGTTTGGTTGGACGTAAGATTTTTAATGGAATGGAATGGTTTATAATGGAATAGATTGTAAATGGATGTAATATTAGAAAATTATTATTTGAGAGGGATGGAATGGTTCATAATGTAATATAGTGAAATGTTGTTTGGATGAAGAGTTTATGATGTAATATAGTGTTAAGTTGTTTATCATTTTACATTTCATCCTAAACTCCCAAATTAGAGATTTTTCATTTTTACTATTTAAGATGAAATAAGATGTAATATGAAACCCTCCTCTTCCATTCCATTCTATTATAAACCCTCCTCCCAACCGATAAAATAATATTATATTCCATTACATTCCATTATTAAACTCCAAACTAAACATACCCTTAATAACTTGAAAGTTTAATCAACAACACGCTCATTATGTGTCTTGACAACCAAAATTAATGTCAGCCATTAAATGATTTTTTGTAACGAGTAAAGATTCAATCGAATTGACCAGTTTAATTGTAAAAATTATAAATCATATAATTTTCTGTTTAATTTTTATTTTTTGGTTTGATTTACTTTAATAAATCTTATTATTAAAAATCAATCAGTTTATTAATTAATTGGTCAATTTTTGTAAATTAATAAGTTCTTATAAATTAAAATAAATCAATTAATTTTATTCACAATTTTTTTAATTAAACTTCTAATTTTTTATGATAAGAGCAATCACTTTCAATCATATTTTCGAAAAAAAATTTTAATTTTATTCAACTTTTACCAAAATTTTATGACGGTTTAATACCAAATGAATATTTTAAATCTTAAATTTTTTATCTTACCGATTATAATTTTGGTCCAATTTTTTAAAAAAAGTTTTCTTCTCATAATTGTGCGTACTTGTCGTGAGATGTCATACACCAATAAAAATGGCAACGGATGCGATCTACCCCGGCCCCTTGGCTAGCTTGTCAACGATTGTTAGTGATTAGTCTCTTTTTGGCTAATACAATGTGGATAGTGAAAAAATATATAAAATATAAACTATGTAAGTTCATTCCTTTTTAAAATTATTTTATTATTTTAAATTATTTTAAAATGTCTTATAGTATTAATTAAATTATATATATATATATATATATATAGACACACTAAGTTGAAGTACTAATATCAATCAAATAACAATTTACATTAAGCAAATAATTTGACATGAATTTAATTAAAAATTATTTTGTATTTTTAATATTATTTTTGAAGTAATTTGATGATTAAAAAAATTCAGTAAAGGCGTCTTAAATCATGAAGCGAGGGAAAAAGAAAAGATGCACGAAAATTGAACGGACAGTAGTGGGAGGGAATTGGACAGACAATCAATAAAAGTTGACACGATTAACTTTGTCATTTATCTGCGTTGTCTTTGTTCATGAATAGACCAGACACGGTTTTGAAGGAAAAATATCAAACATACTGCATATATTGTATTTGTCCGTGTTCATCAACTTCTGATAAGTTGGTAGCAACCTTTCATCTAGAGAAAAAGAAAGGTCAGACAAAAGGGTAGAGAAAAAGAGACGAAAAATCAATACCAATTTGTTCTTTTTAGTCCATGAATTTGTTCTGCTACGGAAAAAATATGGTTGGTGACTTGGTATTTGGTGCTGCATGCCATGACATAAAAATCATAACGAGACATTTGCAGCTTCAATCTTGCTAATAGAGTCTTCCTTTATAATTTTACACCAAGTGACCATTTCTTTTGCATTACAGGCTTCTTGGCCATCATTAGACAACGCAACAGTGAGTTATCTCTAAAGCGCCAAGAATTACTGTAATGAAATAAGGGTCAAATAAGCTGCAAACCCTGAGGGAAACATGGGATTCATTAGATATTCAACGACTAATGGTGCTTGTCTTCAAGTAATGAGTAGAGGTTGATGAAACTCGCGAAATTACTATTGCTTCTTTGACCAATCCTCCAACTACGTACATGCGCCACACCAAACATGCGTGATCCTCGTTGATGTTCTTGACTTGGTTGTGGTGATAAACGAAATCATCTTGAAATTTGCGGCCTACTAGACTACTACAAGTGCGTGCTTAGACGCTATTGTTGCTGCAAGCCGATCATTCTACGACTTGCAGAAACTAGATTTGGTAAAAGATTTGTAGGTCTTATCACAACACGTTTTGAGACTAAACGTGTAGGAACATTGCTACATGTAGGAACATTGCTTCAATTTACAACTGCACGTGGCAATGTTCCATTGCTTTAGGACTTTCTTTCCTCTAAATGTTGAACTCTAACGTTAGGAGCTTCCACCTCCCATATCCTCGGGATTATCAGAGTATGTAAATCGAAAAATATAATTTAACTGATCAGAAATTTAGGCTTATTCACTGATCTCATTATATAAAGGGCCTAAATTTTAAAGGTTGTCCCCAAGATTCGAACCTCCATTCTGCAGGTTGCCAGCATGATAAGCACCATACCATCCCGGACTTTGCTAGTTGAGCTATGTCCCGGGGGCTAAGGACTTTCTTTCCTCTGTCCCCGTATGTTAGGTGCTTACGGCGGCAAATCAAGATGTCAGGCTGTGATAACGAGAACATAGCTATGTCCTTTATAAATTTGAGGAAAAAAATCTAAATACATGTTTAACTTTATCCAAATTATTTAGTTCAATCATCAAATTTATTATTAAATTTATCTCCAATTGTTAACCGTGCAACTAATCAATATTGCAAAGCATGCCAAAACATTCACTTCAAAGTTTTAATTGCTCAAAGGAAAGCATTATTAGAATTATTTTTGAGAACCATAGATGCTGAAATGATGTCTAAACTTTGAATCTTACTTGCTTAAAGACAACCATACACAAAGATCATGATTCTGAATCACAATATAAGGTTAAACTTCTCTCGAGTAGTGCTATCTAATAATCTGAAAAGGTGAACGTTTTAGTAATTACCCTGAATCTTGTCATTTAAGTTGTATTCTTAAGAACATCAAATTAGAGATTGGCTATGGATGAAAAATCTTAGCTAAGGGTGCAAGCAAACTGTTATGGTAACTGAGAGGGTCAAATTATGAATTTTTTCCACAAAGGAAGAGAAAATTAACACATTTCAGGGAGAATAACGTCATAGCCTACATCTCTAGTCTTCCCTATGTAAGTCGACTCATGGACATTCATGGATCTAGTTAACCTAATCGAAGAAGAATCCTCCAAAATTTCCCATCATGTTACTATTCGTTGAATTACTTGCAAAAATTGTGTATTATTCAAATTAAAAAAATACTTGTTATAGATACGGTCCCATAGGCTGGTTATATACTAATTTCATGTAAATAATTGGTCTAAACGAAGCAAAGACCCACTTGACAAGGATTACTTAATTACTATAATTAACAAGAAGATTATTAAGCAAAACCAAGTTCCATATTGACTAGGAAATTTTTGGACTGCTACCGAATTTAGGCATAAGTTTGCTTGAGACAACCAAACATTGCCAAGGAAAAAATGTTGCAGATACCAAATAACTCGACCATGTTCCCCTGACTGCAATCAGAAAGTAGAAAGTCAATTGCTTGAACCATCAACGAGGACAAGTTAGATTCGTGTTATAATCAACGCTTCCAAACAAGACACTAGGTGTAGAGGATTAAATAATAATAACACCTATTAATAACTAGTTACATTTGAAATGCAGTGTTCTTTGCACTTTAACTAACGACAATATTTTTATAGTACTTTCGTTGTTTGCCTTGGAAATTCAAAGCAGAAGTCAATGAGACTAGAGATCAAGAATGAGTATATGTACAATTCGAGGCAATGCAATTAAATAATAACAGGAATAAAATGGAGGGATTAAGTACATTATATATTCAGATATATGTTTATTGGGGTTGTTGCAACAACTAAGTATCGTTTTCTTTTCTCCTTATAATTTTGAAAAACTTGTTACTTAATCGATTAATTTGACTAAGTCTTGTTTACCATTAGTTCAAGTGTTGACTAAAGAAAGATGGGTAGAGAAAGCAAAATTTGCTTTCCTTGTTGACTTTTTAATTTATGCCGAACAATTGAGGGACAAGTTAACTAATAAATAATTTTCAGGCACACACTTTCTTATTTCTAAATAATTAAACATAAAAAAAATCTTACACAATATGACGACTAACTTTTTTTATTTCTAAATAATTAAATATAAAAATATCTATTAATTTTCAAGATTTTTAAAATATTTTTTCTTTTAGAAATTATATTTTTTTTCAAGATGATGAGAAAGAGTGTATTCCCAATTCATTGTTTCATTTTTAAAAAAATACTGCATTATTGTTTTAAGGACTTTGTAAATTAGAATAGAGAGCGATGTTAAAAGGCTTGTCTTCCAATTAATGGTAGCTGTTCTCCTTTTCTCCTAAATCCTAAATAAATAGTGAACTCATCTAGAAATATGTATTGAACATTAATTGATTTAAACAGATTTGAGGAATAATTTTGCAAAAATATTAACGAGGTTTAGACTAAATCAAGCTCTTATATGTCCAACAATATTAATATTCAGGTTATATATATTAGTCCCACCAAAATTTCAAAGGCTTAAATTTATCATGGTTTAAGAAATTCTTGGAAAAGAAAAATATATGATAAAAGATTTCTTATCTTAATTTTTTTTTAAAATAAGAACAAAACACACTTGACACAAGTATCACACGTAAACTAATCAAATCTTGTTGATATTACGACAAAACGTAAGTTTTAAATTTAATCTAAACTAATAAACTTGATTCTATAGTAAAATTTTAGTTTAAGCGAGGTTTAAATAGTTCATGTTAAGTTTAAGAGTTGAATTGGATCATCGTGTCAATAACATTTAATTAGTCCTTATGTAACAGTAATGTTACATGTTTTTTACTATTATTTTTTAATGAAAATCTAAGAAAAAGAATTTTATATAAATTAAAAATCACAAAATTTTGTTTAAACCATGAGAAAATTCTATATTTTAACCTTATTTTATAGTCATGAATATACACAATTTGATTCACTTCAATACAATATTATCATAATTATGATGATTTAAATGCTAAAATTATTGCTAATAGTTGCTTACATAAGTGAGAGGTATCACAACCTTTAGGTGAGAAATAGAATTGGTCATAAAGATTAAGTGTTACCCTCTATACTATCTCTTTAACCTCACTAACTGTTATTAAAAATCTATTAAATTTTATATGATTGGGCCTAAATAAACTGAGCACATACAAACTTATATGAGGTTCTATCCTAAAACCAATTAGTACTAGGAGGAATAACTCATTAGGCTTATATGCATGCTCAAGGCCATATATTCTTTTAATGTGGGACAAAGTCCCACTTACATTTTAACACGCCCCCCTCACTTGTGGGCTCATTTACGGCTCAACACGTGACCCAGTCTATCGTGACGAGGTGGTGACGTGTAACCCAAGAACAACCTGCTCTGATACCATGTTAAATTTTATATGATTACGCCTAAATAAACTAAGCACATACAAGCCCAAAATGAGGTTCCATCCTAAAACCAATTGGTACTAGGAGGAATGACTCATTAGGCTTATATGTATGCCAAGGTCATATATCATTTCCATGTGTGACAAAGTCCCATATATGTCAACACATAGTTTTAGGATAAAAGCTCATTTGAGTTTATAGGATCAATTTATTTAGGCCAAATCATATAAAATTTAACAAGAACTCAATTCCTTAAACTTTTACATGTTCCTTGTTACATTTCTCAATTCAAATATAACATATTATTAAAGCCCCTATACTCCACACTCAAATTGAATGTATGATTTATCAAGTTGGAATCAGAATATTAGATCTCATTAAATTAGAATAATGTTTAACATTAAAAAATTCTTACCTTCACTAAATTTATTTCTAAATGACGGAATCTCTTCTAAGTTTTGATACTAATACATATGTAGCGTGAGACCCACCAAATATTTAAGGTTAGCCATCGCTGCAGTCAAATAACATGTAAAGAAAATGAAATCGCTGTTAATTAATTAGTTAATGGCAGCTCTATTCTATATGTTCCAGATAAGTCACACCACAAATTCAGCCGCCGTGCCAAAGCCAAAATATATATTGATTTAATACCTCCTTTATGATTCATTACCAAAAGAAATGAACAAATAGCCTCTTAAGTGTTCATTTTAAAAGTCACTGACCAGTGTAGAGCACACTACAATAATTCTTAGGCATTTAAATTAATGTAATAGCCTTATCTCATGTTCTTAGGATTCCCTTACTGTCATTGTTAAGCTACGATTAATGAAATCTCTAGACTCTAGCTATCGTGCATTTTTTTTAATATTAACCTCTAATCATTTTTTAATCTCAATTTGGTACGTCTCTAATCCACAATAATTTCTAAAAGATGTGTATAAACAACGTTAACGGCCTTGTAATGCAATTGTCCTGATATGAAAGCAGCCCCAGAAAGGCACACCTTCCCCCTGAATATGTTTCAGAGTTTGTTAATTAATCATTACTACGTCGACGTGAAAAAGGACACAGGGAAACACCACCCCGTAACATACCCCAGAAAGGCACACCTTCCCCCTCAGTATGATTCCGAATTCGTTAATTAATCATTACTACGTCGACGTGTACAAGTACACAGGGAAACACCACCACGTAACATAAATTGATATTTCATCTATTAAACTTGTGTACTCAAAACTTTAATAGCTCACGTAACATAAACATCCAAGGAAGAAGTAACCCAAATTTAAAAGCTAAAATGATGGCCGTCGTTATCTACACATACCAAAATTGGGTACGTATAGCCGGCAGCCATCACTGTCTAGGACCAACAGATTCACCACCAAAGTGCCGCGTGGTTCGGTTAACGCATTAGACCGGGACAATCTCAGGTTGACATGGCACGACATGTGGCTCCCCACTTGTATGGTCTCAAGCAAACAAAAGTGCTGTCTAGTGGGCCCATCTTGTCTCCTCTTAGGTTAGACAAACTTATGAAACAGAAGTTTTATTTACGTGCCAGTGTCTGTCCGTCCAAAAGCAATATTGGGGTAGGTTCGACGAACACGACATGTCGTTTTGCAGGACATCATCCTTTGGCTCGGCTACATAAGGAGGAGTTGAGGAGTGCCTGCTCAACTCGTACCATTCTCCAACTTCATCGATCAATATAATTTCCCTTTAGTTTTGCATTAGCTTCTATTGCTTTGATCTCTTAAAGGTTTGGATCATGGCTGTTGTTGAGTCAGTTCAACCGTCCCCAATTGGTCCTCCTGCATGCGAAAATGACGCAAAAGCTCTCGAGTTCATTGAGGAGATGACAACAAATGTCGATGCTGTGCAAGAGAGAGTTTTGGCGGAGATACTGAGTAGAAATGCCAAGACTGAGTATCTCCAGAGATTCAAGCTCAATGGAGCCACTGACCGAGACAGCTTCAAGTCCAAAATTCCTGTCATCACTTACGAGGATCTCCAGCCTGAAATCCAACGTATTGCTAATGGTGACCGCTCTCCTATCTTGTCTTCGCACCCCATATCTGAGTTCCTTACTAGGTATGGAGATGTTGATATTATATGTGTTATAAGAAATCCTTTGAACTAAAAGGTTTAGAATGAAGTTCATCATCTATATATATGTATAACTGTTTCCATGCAGCTCTGGAACTTCAGCTGGCGAAAGGAAGCTGATGCCAACAATTACGGAAGAGTTGGATCGTCGTCAAAAGTTATACAGTCTTCTAATGCCAGTGATGAACCTGTATGTATTTTTTTTTTAATTTGTAGGGCTTGGTTTTTCAGATAAGTTCGTTAGCATGACGTGTTAGTCCATTTTGATTTGTCGTTGGGGCAGCTACGTGCCGGATTTGGACAAAGGGAAGGGTCTATACTTTCTATTCGTGAAGGCTGAAACCAAAACCCCAGGTGGTTTATTGGCACGCCCTGTGCTAACTAGCTACTACAAGAGTGACCACTTCAAGAACAGACCATACGATCCTTATAATGTCTACACAAGCCCCAATGAAGCTATTCTTTGTGCTGACTCATTCCAGAGCATGTACACCCAGATGCTTTGTGGCCTTCTGATGAGAGAAGAAGTCCTACGAGTTGGTGCAGTATTTGCCTCCGGCCTTCTCAGAGCAATTCGGTTCCTTCAACTTCACTGGAAACTGCTCGCCGAAGACTTATCCACTGGCAACTTGAATCATAAGGTAACAGACCCTTCAATAAGGGCATGCATGAGTAAGATACTGAAACCTAACCCAGAACTCGCTGAGTTCATCACCTTAGAGTGCGTCGGAGAGAACTGGGCAGGAATTATCAGACGTATCTGGCCAAAAACAAAGTACCTTGACGTGATTGTTACCGGAGCTATGGCTCAGTACATTCCTACTCTAGAGTACTACAGTGCTGGATTGCCTATGGCTTGTACTATGTATGCTTCGTCCGAGTGCTACTTTGGACTCAATTTGAAGCCAATGACCAAACCATCGGAAGTTGTTTACACAATCATGCCTAACATGTGCTATTACGAGTTCTTGCCTCACGATCCCTCAGCTCCGGCGACTCTTTCCAGGCTCTCACCTCCACCGCTTGTTGACCTCGCCGACGTTGAAGTCGGCAAGGAATATGAGCTCGTTATATCAACTTTCTGTGGTCTCTGCAGGTACCGTGTTGGTGATATCCTCCTAGTCACTGGATTTTACAACAAAGCACCGCAATTCCGATTCATTAGAAGGAAAAACGTGCTGTTGAGTATTGATTCTGACAAGACCGACGAAGCCGAGCTCCAAAAGGCCATTGAAACTGCGTCCTTACTGTTGCGCGACTTCAAAACTAGTGTTGTTGAGTACACTAGTTATGCAGACACCAAAACAATCCCTGGTCATTACGTGATCTACTGGGAGTTGCTTATTAAGGATCCTACCAACTCTCCAACAGAGGGGACGCTGAACCAGTGTTGCCTGGCTATGGAAGAGTCAATGAACTCGGTGTATAGACAATGCAGGGTTGCTGACAACTCCATTGGACCATTGGAGATAAGGGTAGTGAAGAATGGAACTTTTGAGGAACTCATGGACTATGCAATTTCAAGGGGCGCATCCATTAACCAATACAAAGTGCCCAGGTGCGTCAACTTCACTCCGATATTGGAGTTGTTAGATTCCAGGGTGGTCTCCAAGCATTTTAGCCCATCAGCACCACATTGGACCCCTGAAAGTCGTCATATCTTCTAAGACCATGTACGGCAACATGGCAACTAAACTGTGCTACAGTTAACGGATTGAACGAACAATCGTAAGCAGAAAGGTCTTATTGGATGACAACAGTATTTGTTTTTCTTTATGTATATCCATCTTTCTGTTTGCTTTATTAGTTTAGTTTCTGCTTTCATATTGTTATTGTGTTATCGTTTCGTGTAATAAGTCTTGTAATCTGTATTGTCCATCGGAAGACAATCCTTTGTCCTTGCTTTATGATCTTTTGGTACAATCATTGCTTTAGACAAATAAACAGTGAACCATGATGGAATAAAATATAGTAAGAGTGAGTTACATTAATTCAAAAGAATACAAATGAGGTGTTTCGATGAGTGTTCATTTTGACATGTCCATGGATTTTAGTGCACATGCTATGGCTAGATACTCGTCTATTAGCTAGTTAGGGTTTTTATATATCTAGATACCAATATATTTTGTTGTGATGACTAGGTTTCCACTCAAATATTCTGTTTTGACTGCAATGATAGATATACACGATAAAAGCCAACCCTAGCCTTAAATGATGAGAATCGAATCTTTCACCCTATACATTTTTTCATGAATTTTTATAATAAAACCTAATGCATCAATGCATGTATGATTGCACCTATCAATTTCTGAGTTTGAAATTTGAAAAGCTTAGGCGTTTTTTAGTAAAATGTAAGACTGAAGCAATGAGTAACTAAGCTAAATAAGAACTTAATTCAATTAGTTATTGTCTTTGAACTTGCCAATATTGGACAGACGGACTTCATCGACTATGCCTCGGAGAGATGAGATCCATTTCATTCGTTTAGTTTTTGTCAAAATCATTGCTTTCTTTTTCATTTTCTTATAAGCACCGGCTTTAAATTTTTAAAAAACAAAAAGAAAAGTCAAAGTAGATAAATGTATTAATAAAAAATAAAAATAAACAAAAAAGATGATGATGGCGATGGTAAAATATAAATAAATACTTAGAAATAAAAATATGAAAAAATAATAAAGTAAATAATAAAATAAAGATAAAATAAGGTAAAGAATAAAAATAAAAGATAAAATAGAAATATAAATAAAAATAATATATATCATGTAAAAATAATTAAAGTAGTAATAAAAATAGACTTAAAAGATGATGATAATAATGACGATAATAATAAAAATAATAACAATAGTAATAATAATAATAAATAAAAGATATACAAATAAAAAATATTAAAATAAGTAATATAATAAATATATAATAAGGTTAAGAATAAAAATAAAAGATAAAATAAGTAATTAAATATACAAACAAAAAAGAAAATAAGAAATAAATAAAATAAACAAGTCGTTATAAAAAAATATTTGGACTAAATAACTAACAATCCATTATCACACAATGCTACATATTAAATACAAAATATAAGATTCGAACGAAAGTGTTTTCAATATCTATGAAAAAGAGAGAAAGATCTCACTGTGTGAGACTAAAAGTTTATAAAATGGTATCATCAAATCTAGTTAAGGAATAATCTTTAGTTTTTCTTGCTTGCCGACACCAATGACCAATCACCACATAATTCATAAACAAAGTTAAAATCGAGGCAAACTGTAATGCTATCCAAAACACAAAGTTCATCATGCATGTGATGATGAGTGTTCTCAAAAAATCCATCAGGGTTTTACTTTGAGGCCTCTAAAAAGCATAGATCGGGCATAGTAAAATTTGCTGTTCCAAGCAGATTCAAGATCACATCAGGACTTTTGTCACCTCCAACAAAAACGTTGACGTTTGTGAAAAGAATCTGTTTTTATAGTCGGCCTTCTAACTTAATGATCCCAATTCTCAACGATCCAATAACATAATGAAACACAGGTTGCCTATGTATGGCCTAAAGATGATTTTGTCTTTAAAGTGAAACTCTGAAGGTTGCTATTGTCGCTTAAAGCGATTTTATCTTTGTTAAAGTGTATCTTTTTCTCTCTCTCTCTTTTGTGGGGGTTATGTTGCATGATCGTGAGTAAAATGACTGTATCACACTAAACCCTGACAATGAACTTGGTCTCATAACAAGTTTGAACACAAGGTAATGTAGTTTTAAAATCCAAGCAAAATCACGTCAACATGATCACCTAAATAAAAGCCGCCCAATAGAGTGTCTTCTGGTACTAAATAAAACAAGGAAACATGATGATTGTCTTGTTCCTTCCCTCCTGGACATTCTTTTCCTGCTTCAAAATGTAAAGGGTTGGCCACAATATCCCACAGCCAGATCGCTGGCTTTGCGTTCATTTTCATTGTTCGTCGCAGTTCCCTACATTGATGTACATTAAACTGGTTAACTAACACATTAAAGTTTGATCGAAGAACAGACACCAATAGAAGAATATGAAATTCATACAATTATGCACAGTACCTTCCGATCATCAGTAGCCATGTTGTACATGATTGAAGGATAATTTCCGTTGACTACTTGTTCCAGTTGAGATTGAAGCATGTATCTATTAATATCATTCAAATTATTCAGGGAATTCGAAGGAACGGAAGCGAAAAATGCCCGAGGTTGTTGTTGGTGTAAGATTCCAGGATAAAATTGTGGTTGATTACTACTCCAGCCAGACGAGGTCAAATGTCAATGGATCAATTGATTATTCAATGTATATATATGATAAGCTTTTCGAATGATAATAATGGAGACACCTGAAAAATACATCGGAACCTGGGATGTTGATCTTAGAGTTCGTTTCAGGATAAGAAGATCTCCTGTTGGGATTGAAGCTTGAATTTGCAGCCATGGAGTCACTTATGTTCCCCATATTGTAAACTGATTTCTGAAAGATGTAACAGAATAAGAGAAGTTAGTACACACATTTCGAAGCAAACTTTTCGATTTCTTAATTTGTAATTGCTATGATCTTGGATATCAACTCCTATAGCTAGTCAGAAGCTCTTTTGCTAGTTATAGGCATGTATCTACTTCTGTTTGATTACCTTTAAAGCTGGTTGAATCGATCCATTTGATTCTAACAGTTGCTGCAAAACAATTAACAAATGCTATAAACTTTGTGATAGAATCGCATGAACACAAAATTGTTTTCTCATATCATTCATCAGGATTCTAACTTAGACGTGCTTAGTGAAATGAAACAACAATCCTGGACCCAAAAGAAGATGTTAATAGATGATGATTGAAGATCATGCCTTTCGGATTCGGATACGTCTCAAAGTGTCCTCCAGGACCTGCTCTTGGTAGAGAGCTTCACTCAATGTCTTGATGCAATTTGGACCACTTACATAGTATCTGTAGCCAGTCGCATCAGAGTTCTATGATTCCAATTTCAATCACAGCAGAGGAACAGGGCTAGTTTATACCTTAGTTGGTTCTCAACATCAGCTAATTCAGAATTGAACTTGAGGATTTGGTTTTTAACTTCCTGTTAAAATAAGATAAAATTAATTTTTTTCTTTTTGAATTGTCCAAAACAAACAAGAATAAATTTTCAATTATATCACATGTACCTCCAATCTAGATTCAATACTGAGTTTGCTGTCGCTAAAACATAAGTCAAAGAAATAAATAGCAATCAGTGAATCACCTAATCAACAAATTTAACCATGAACAAGTACAAAGATATAAGGTAACAAACCGAGACATGACTGATAGATTGAAAATATTTGTCTCAACACTCATTTCAGCAATAACCCTCTGGATAAGCTGCAAGTTGTGGCATATACATTTCATTCACATGATAATAATTTGGGAATAAGAACCCTCTTTGTCCAAGCATAAGAAAAAAAGAAATTAGAGATTTCAAAAAACGAATTAAATACCTCTTGATTTTGAAGGCTTTGTCCAATTGTAGGAAAGAGGAAATAGTTGAAGATCGAGAATCCATACCGAGAACAAATTGCTTCAGATCAGTATTTTGAATAGAGAATTGATAATATAGACTCCCATGTTTAATATGTTAACTTGACTTAAGGTGCATAACTAATATAACACGAAACATAAATAGGATTACCTCTAAAAGATGTACGAAATAGAAACGATAGGAAATTTTTGAGAAAATACCTTTGTAACCTAAATATATTTAAAAATAATATAAATATGAAGTTAATTAAGAGATACAAATTATAAAAAAATAATAAATTAAAACTTAAAACTTGAAAGCTTTTTTAAAAATTAGATATGATAAAGGAATTATATTCTTAATGCCAATATTTACATCCTCTTTTCAAAATATAAAGTTTAAATTTCCATTTCTATTAAATTATATTAATAGAAATTACCATCCACGTTGTTGTTCTGGTAGATCAATAAATTGCTGAAAAGTTTCTTCTAAACTGCAAAATTAAACGTATTTATGTTAAATAAATAGAATAAAAATTAATTATGAATAATGAAAATTGTATGATAAAACATAACAACAAAAGAAAACCAAGCATACCTTTCCTTTGCATCAAAAAGAATAAGTTTTCCAGCTGGAGAAAAAATGATGAGAACAACAGGTATATCACAAAGGGTAGAAACTTCATAAGCTTTTTTGACAAGCCCACTTTTCCTTTTGGCAAATGTGATATGTCTGTATGTTTTGTTCTCTATTTTCTTAAGCTGCAGCTTTACCCTCCCCATTGTTTTCTTCTTTCTTCTTGTGCTTGGTGCTAGGGTTTCTTTTAACTGCATTTTTTCTCTTTCCGTTCTACAAGCAACTATAAAGAAAACGTGCTTTTAGGCACTTGTGGTCCCAGACCATTAATTAGTCATTTTTTGGCATTCAAACTTTACTATTTCCTGGAAGATCAAATTTGTAATCAACCCTCCTACAATAGCAAGGCGAATCTGACTAACTAGATTATTCATTTAAATGCTCTTAAAGAGACGTTTAAATGCCTTTAAACACTTGGCATTGGCTTTCCACCTTAGCGCCAGTATGGCTCTGGCCGTTCCGGTGGCAACTTTTTTTTTTTTTTAGGAAGAATTAGAGTAGTTTTTATAAATTATTCTATCTCATTCGAAAAAACAGATATCAAAAAAAAAAAAATATTAATATTATGTTTTTTAAATTTTAAATAAATTATTTAACAATCCAAAAACATCGTTACGAAGTCGAACAACAGGAAACTCTACCGAATGATTCTTGAGAGTTTCATAAAGTCATCGCATTATCATGACAATGCGACTTTAGACGCTTGTAACTCCGAATCAATGGCCTTGGCCTTACCCACAGAAACGTGAACGTGCTTTAAGCAAGTACTTCGGGGTCAAATCGGCAATATAATTCGATGCTCAAGAGTCTGAGTTGGCCTCCTTTAATATGGAATGTAACTTGGTTGATTCTGTATCTTTTCTTATGGCTTATTGCTTTTTCCCTTCCAACAACACCCTTGTACCCACCCAATGATGCAACAAAATCTTGAAAACGTGTATGTTTCTTCCACTAATGCCTTTAAGTTCAATTCAATGCAATTTGAGATATGTGACTTCTGTTTCTTCTGCATGAATTAAATTAACAAGTGCAGCAGCCAAGTGGTCTAATTAGAGTGGCATTTTCAACTTCCAACTTTCTAGTGTCCTCTTCATAAGTCGAACCGTATATACGATGATACAGACTTCAAAGTATATAATTAATTATAACTTGCATATTTATAAAATACATTGGTATATTTTTAATTTTTTTACAGTTAATAAATCACTACAATAAATAGGACATTTAGCAACGAAACTAATCATCATTAAAGAATAAAAAATCATCTCAAATTAGTATTTGCGACGAAATAATATCATTGCCAAAATCACCGCTGAATTCCTGTAGTAAAATAACGTATACGATGTTTTCCAGAAGTTGTCGCCAAAAATATTTTTCGACAAAAATAATTCGTCGGTAAAAAATATAATCAACGATAGTAGAGAACGTCATATATAGTTTTGTGTGACGTTTATTTTTCGTAGATAAAACTTTTTCCCTAATAAATCCTATTCGTAGGTAATTGTTTTTAGTGACGATTTTACTTTAGTAGCAGAATATTTTTAGATACTAAGTTCTTGTTGTAGGGAAACATTTTTAGAAACGTTTTCTAAACGTAGGTAAAAAAATTTTGTGACGAACTAGATTTTGGTAGCGAATATGTTTTTGTGACGTTTTTGTTTTGGTAGCAAAAAACTTTTGGCTACGAATATGTTGGTGTAGCGAAACGTTTTTAGCCACGTCTTGTATATGTAGCTAATAATCTTTTGTGAGAAATGTATTTGTTAGCTAATATTATTTAGTGACAAAATTTATGTTTGAACATAATAATAATTATAATTGTTAAAAACGAATTTATTTCAATTTATTACACTTTTTAAGACTTTTTGTGACAAATTTGTTTTGATAGTTAATATTATTTAGTGACAAAATTTAATTTTGAATTTAATAATTATTATAATTGTTTAAAACAAATTTATTTTGAAATCAAAATAAATTTTAAGATAGCTTGAAAAATTAAAATTATTTATTTTATAATTAATCTTAGTGACATAGTTTTTAAATAATAATAAATTGAAATAAAACAAACATATAAAATGGAATGCATTTTATATAAAAAATATTTACATATCATTTACAAACTAAGAGTCTTCATCTGAGTCACTAACATTAACATATGCAGAACCTAGTATTTGTTTAACCAATTTTTTAAACTTGTTAACTTCTTTAATATTACGATCTAACTTAGTTTTCAGTGTCTTGTTCTCCTTTTGAAGCGTCGTCAATGTAACATCCCGTTTCCATAGAACGGGTCGGACCTGAGAAACGGGCCCAAGTGAGGTTAATCGGAGAAGTTAGGAAAACACATCTCATGCTCATGCATTTGTGAACAGTGATAGGTGCACATGAAAAATGTCTGT